>JAPESX010001079.1:0-11762 GCA_029590615.1 Nemania bipapillata | reverse complement strand
ATAAGCCGGTGTTAYCTYCTCTAGGATAGCCGAAAGCAGGCCCCTTTTTACAGGATCTTGTGGTGCTCTATGGAGAAGTTCCATGTGCATAACCACGCCTAATTTAAGTACCTAGAGTACTTAAGGGGTTGTGGGGCTGTGGACATGGAGATGCCGGTGGTGTAGTGCTTACACTAGGTAGCCAACTTGCGTACTTACAAGTAGGCGGTAGGCAGATGCTCTCACTGGTGTCAAGTGTGTAAATAATAATACACTGTACCCATGATAGAAATGTCGTTCGCATTATCGGCTTTGATTCTCAAGCACACCGGGAGGATTCCTTACCTGCTCACTAATAAGAATCGCGGAGTCGGGCGTTTGCCTGTCCACCGCCTGGACGGTTGGATTGCATCCCCAGAGTCCGCTCCTAGACGGTGTGCTCTTTTCGATCCAAACTGTGTGTGACCTTGTTTCCCAACCATTGGTTCGCGTGATGGTCTGAACATGCAGCTTAGGACCGTCAAGATCGATGAATCGCGTAATACCTACACCCTTGGCAATTCTCCAGAGCCTTGTCACTTAGTGTGCTTAGTAGCACGGATAGATCCCCAGGTAGCAAACGACACAGACCATGTGGTAGAGCTTGGGTATCGTGGTTAACTACCTACCCAATGGAGTTGCGGGTAGCTCGGGTCTTCGCTTGGGACGTTAATGCGGTCATCATCTGGGTATTCTTCGCGTCGCCTAAACGGTGATGATTTCCTTAGCATTGTAGTCATCCTCTTTCGATTTTAACATTTAGGTGGACTCGTCTAAATGCTAGGCGTGTGTGTAGCCCATACTAGTGTATTCTGTCTCCATTCGACATATTCGAGCTTTAATGCGTCAGATCTGCTTGTATTCACTGGGCTGTGTAAGCAGGGCGTCTGGTATCTCCCCTCGTCAAACCATTCGTCAAAGGGTCAAGTGCCCAGGTCGGGGATGCTGTTAGCGCAGGCGAGTTGGCAATCCTTCGAGCGCCCTCTTTCGGGAAGGACGAAGAGGTGTTCGGGACTGCCCCCGCCAAGAACCAAGCAAGCGAGAGCTGACATTGGACAGTCAGCAACTCATTAGCTAACCCTCGAGGGCAATTTGGCCTATGGGTAATGGAACATTGAGCACCCGATTCATTTCGACGGTTCGTATGATATCAAGCACTGATAATTCCGCCAATCGTCCGGCCGGCCTGGTGCTTCCATTCTCCCTGGTTTGTCTGTATTGTGGCATGCTCCTATGAGCATACATAACCATAACCGCCATCGTGCGTATTCATCGTCGTTTTATTTATCGTGTTGCTGGATCGATGTTGTCTCCTATCATTGTATCAATCAATTAGGGTTGGTGTTAGCTTTTCTGCTGAGATCGTTGGGTCTTCTACCCTCATGTCGTCGTTGGCGGTTATGTCATATATACCTCCTTCCCTATTCCTTGCGTGTTTGTTTGAACTCGACGTTCCGTTCGGATGTATGATTAACTAAACCACATCGTCTTGTTCCTCCTACTCAAACCAATTAATTCTTCTAGGCCGAGGGATTGAAGCTGTCGAGCAATGTCGATTGCGTATTGGGTGCAGCATCTGTCTACGCTCCTAATGCCTGATCTCTCAACTGGTCCCTGACGTCCACGATATACTATGCTCAATGTATGCACTCGACGTCGGTGTGCAGTAATCCGATCAAATGCTATTACTTTTAGGCGAATAACGACTAGCATTCATCGTGGCTAGATAATATTTTCGAGGTCCTCTTCGGTTCGCACTGCATCGCTTAGTATATATGTTCACCGGCCCAAGTAGCGGTAGGGCAATTTTGAGCATTGAAGACGTGGGGATATAATGCGCAATGGTCGAGTGCTTTTATCGAGAATAAACAATAGTGTCGACCCGAATTAATGACTTGGCCAGATAATGATCGGCATTGCTGCTCTAGCATCTTTTTACTTCCTCCTAAAATACGTTCGGTGAGGTGCTTGTTGACTTGTGAACGGTCGGTCATCATTGACGATTACTCTTGTCGCGAGTCCGATGTGGTATTGGTCGCTCCATAAGGGGGTCCTCGATAGCATAACATAACTCTTGATTCGTGAGGGCAATGCCTTCCTTCATGTGCCCTCGTGCTTATATCCAGTTGTTATATAGTTCCGTAACCTATGAAGGCTCTCGAGTTATGTATGGATACCCGCGATGGTATTGTTATTCGAGGAGACAGTAGGTGACATAGGTCGTCATGGTATGCGTGCGGTGATATAGCAAGGTTATATACAAATACAAATTCAACGATGGAAACGTGAGTATCGCGAGCTAAACTTCATGAGCAGTTGAGGTAATCAAATATTGACGATTATTAGTCTTGCTGTTAGATATATACAACTAGAGAGAAGAGGACAGAGAGGTGTAAAGGTGCTAGAGGATTACGCAACCTTATTTAGGAATTAGAACAACTGAAATACCTTCGTGGGTGCACTACCTATATCAAATGATGAATGACCATCCGGGTGGCCATCCAGGTGTCTATCCAGGTTCGTGAGAGCTGTCCTCGGTTCCCTATTTGATATCATGGGAGTGGCTGGCCAAATGGAGTCAGCCCAAATCTGATTGTGCATGGAAGCGAGCCAAACAAAGCTGGAGAACATCCCTGTTGGTATACAGACAGGGCAAACTCCAGGTAAGTATGCCAAATTCGAGTTGTCAGCTATGTCGCTATGTATTACTATGTGCGGGTAATCCCGTCCACGACTTACAATGACTATACAGAATACCTACCTATATGTATGTAGCAACGACCTTGTCATCACCAGCTCACGTTCGGGTTCGGAATGTCAGTTATATATTCTATATAGCATTGGATAGACCGATTAATCGTAGCTTACTAGAATGATGTCTTTTTGCTTCCCAAGCTGATATCAAGGTATGCCAAGACTTCCTGACCAACATCTTATCATGAAAATATGAGCTCCATGGGTAGGGCAAGGTGGATACATCCACTCACTGTAGCTTATCTCTGTACATAAGCAGCGATCCCTATCAAAAAATGAGTGAGGAGATGCCTGTTTTGTTCTGTTGTTCTTCGGAGGGGACGCAAGTTCTACTCTGTGCGCTATCGCCACACATCCGCTGTGCCTTTCATTATAAGGAAAAAGGATGAGAGTGGCATATGCATAACACCGAACAAATTGGCTTAAGGAAAAAACTTGCTAAGGCACAAAGCAAAATAATGGACGAACGGGGAATTGAACCCCGGACCCCTCCCAAACACAGATTTCTGATGATGTCAGAACATGCGAAGGGAGTATCATACCCCTAGACCATTCGCCCAATCATATTGTTATTGTCATATGATGAGATGGCGAGAGTTGCGCTAAATGCCCTTTACATATGTATAGAACACATAGGTCGCAACTTCATACCTACAAACAGGTTTCATGCACAGGTACTTCTAGCATACATCCTACTAACAGCCAGCTCCGCCGCACACTGTATTTTGCATTGTTATAGCACCGTTTACAATTCCCCATTCACTCTATCTCTTGAAAAATACAGTGAAAAGACTTGAATAAAACACCGTATTTACGAGAGCTGCCACGTAAGACCAGAGGCCATAATTCTTTGCAAGGCACATCTCCACTTACATACTGCTTGTCAACCTGTCATTAATGATATGCTTCCATCTGGTGGTCGGTTAAGAGCAGCTTGACGAATGGGTTGAATATAGTCTCTCTTTCATACAATTCATGCGAGCAAGATTGCTATCGCTAATGCTGCCTCAATGGCACCCGACAGCGGCGCGCGGATAACTGGCGTTTGGTAGGCTTCACACCTCGACCCCTTTTCTGCCTAGTCTTACGATAATAAGACAGCGAGGCGAACGACGCTGCTGACTAGGAATAAGGTTTTTAACTTCGTTTGTCTGGCTATCATATTCTTTGCAAAGGCACACTTTAATCAGTCAGTATTTATTTTCACTTCCTTCTGTTGTTTATAGTTGAGCAGCTGCTGACCGAGGTACTTAGATCAACCACGCCTCTCATCGTTCTTATTACTTCTCGTAGTTGGCTTATCGGCTTTTGTCGTCAGTCTTTTTTCAAAATGGCTCCCAGGAGCCGATGGGAGATTTGGTTAGCTTAATCATTCTCATTTATATGAGGAAATATTTAACGCTCTTGATAGACTCCGATGCTATTTTAAAGGCATCATCGTCGTCATTACCTCCAAGGCCACGTCGGTTTTACGTGCCCTGCATTATAGGTCTCGTCGTTCTTAGACTCGAGCTTTATTATAGAGGCCTGCATGATTTTCAATGTTCTACTGCCAGTGTCGAAGTAAGTATCCCACCATCAAGCTAGGCAATATCGCACCTAATCTCATCTAACAGGCATTCTTACCCGTGCTATTTGGTGCTTATAGATTTTTCTCACATCGCGCGCCACAGATAGAGTCAGATGAGCCTGAAGATATGTGGGGGAGTGTGTATGATGACTTGAAGACCTGGCTCATGGGCTCCCCCTTCATGCTCCTGGTTGGCACTGTTCTCATTAGTTACGGGTCGTTTTGGGCTGGTAACTTGAGTATGCGATCTACATACTTCTGTTCATCATTGGCGGACCGAGGGTCGTTCGTGGCCTTTACCCAATGGGCTGGTCTCTTTGTGGACGCAGCTATCATTATCCTTTTATGGAGAGTGCTCTCATGGGCGCGAACAACTAGAAGTCGATTGCGGACACTTGGTAGCATTTTGTTGGTCACGGCATTTGCAACATGCGTTCCATTAATACTCACACAATCTTCACGGCGTGGCGAGGTTATTGGGCACCAATCTCTCAGAGGCATCAACCCTCTCTATATTTTCGATACCTTAAGCACCGGCTTAGCAGTAGCTGCTCTAGCTATATCCGCCTCGCTAATGTCATGCGAAGTATCGCCTCTTGAACCCATCACCATTGCCACGTTCGCGTCTGGAATCCTGGCTGGTGTTAGTAATACGTTACTTGTCGGCACGTACCAAGGAACATCAGCAATACAGCCGCCGCTCATATTGGGGACAATTTCAATCGGGTTTACCATTTTCGCGTATACTAATAATATGCGTTCAGTCATTTTCATAAGACGCGTGTTCTTTTTACTACTGCTCTTTAGTATAATAATTTCGTCGATCGTCTACACCACCCTAACACCAAAACTATTTATTCGTCACCCTGTTGATGATCTAGTCTACAAGAATCGGGTAGAAGCAGATCGATGGCTACGACATGCCACAGTTAGCACGACTTTGAAGCTCGCAGTCAAGGAATACGGAGAGAGACACCATGGTCGTAAGCCCCCACCAAAATTCGACAAGTGGTTTGAGTTTGCTCAGCAGAAACAATCGGTCGTGATCGACAGGTTTGATCAGATGGAGAAAGACATGCTACCATTCCGTGGTCTACGACCGCAAAATATTCGAGATGGCCTTAAGTTCCTCAAGGGCCAGCCTAACATTGGCATTGTTAGCATTGCTAATGGTAAAGTGACTCATAATAGCCCATCTGACCTCTCGCAACGGGGAATGCTAGACGAGATCGTGACTCTAATCTCTGCATTTGTGGAGCATCTCCCGGCGATGGAGATCGCCATCAATCTACAAGAACGTCCTAGAGTTTTAGTTCCTTGGAACGAGATACATCAACTAAGAACAAAAGCTACCCAGCCAGGCTTTCAGCTTATTTCTGGCAGACTTGGTAAACGCGATGGTTCGGTAGAGGAGAATATTGGATCTAGTCAAAGAACAAACCCAATAAACTCAGCCCAGCCGTATATTGCGGCACATCAGTTCCGACAGCTCGAGGCCATCGCCTGCCCTCCGGGATCATCAAGTCGCACCGGTGTCAATTGGGATGTAAGAGACTTCTGTGCCTCATGCATCTCACCACATAGCAGGGAGCAATTCCTTGAGGATTGGCAGGTGGCACTCGACCCGTGCCATCAGCCAGATATCTTCAATCTTCACGAGTTTCACACCGTTCCTCATCAATTCGAACTATACCAGTCATTGCTACCCCTCTTTAGTGGTTCGAAGACAGCTAGCTTCAACGATATTTTGATTCCGTTTTCACGAGGCGAATTGAGACAGGATTTCGAAGGCAAAAGTTTTAATCAAAAGCAAGACGTTATTCTATGGCAGGGGGACGTTAAAGATATACCCATGATAACTCACGAGTCGCTTCATGGCAGTCACCGACTACGCTTGGTTCATCTCATTCAGAATGCTACAGCTGCGGACAGCATCCCCATGTTGCTAGGGATAGGGGCGGGCAAAAATAGCAGGTTCCGATACGAAGATGTGCCCACCCCTGAGGGCAACAGCATTCTCCCTTTGCGAGTCTCGTTGACTGGTCCATCTGAGGGCTGCCAGGACACTAATTGTAAACTCATACGAGATGAGTTTGGATTAGAGCTGCCAGCCACTGAGGTGGATAGCCGTTATGTGATGTTACTTGACACCAGCGACGGACCGCCACCAAATTTACTACCGGTTCTACAGTCAAACAGCGTACCAGTCCTCTCTTCCATATTCCAGCAATGGTTCACTGAGCGACTTATGCCCTGGGTGCATTTCATCCCTATTGATACCAGGTACCACGCCTTGCATAGCACGATGGCGTACTTCATTGGCTTAGATGGCCGTGGCACGCTCAATGGACGGAAACAGGTCACGCCACCACGAACGGAGGACGCAAAATGGATCGCCCAGCAAGGCCGGAAATGGGCTGAAAAGGCGATGAGAAAAGAAGATATGGAAGTTTATTTGTTCAGGCTGTTACTGGAATGGGGACGGGTCATTGACGATAACCGGGACGATATAGGCTTTGTATTAAAAGGATAGGTAGGGCCGTTTACAATTCTGACGGGGTTAGGCATTTAATGTAAGAACGACGTATTATACAGATTATCGATGTTCTTATAGAAATATAGCTAAGGTGAAGGGTTAGAATCGGCCTGGAAGCAGGTACTGTACTTTGGAGATTAGGTATATGCATTTGTCTTTTTTATGCATATATATACATATGCGGATATTTAGCTTAAGGAGGCGTGACGTAGGTATGCTGCTGCGATAGGTACCTTACTTACCTAAGGTAGGCAGCTCTATTCCCATTCACTGAGGCTGTGGTGAGCTCTTCCCCACCAACGTCTAACGAACGAAACACCTAGACAACTCTCATTGCTTAACCTATGGATTAGCCAATCACTCATGTGGCCCTTGATGAAAACAACATAACCTTACAGTTATCTTTTCTGAAGATACAACGATACAGCTCGATCGCACGACAGCCGAGGAATACATCGCACGAGCCCGCCGCGGCCTCCGAACGTCGCCCATCATGGCCATCATCGACCAGGACAACTTCTCCAACATCTCGTGGCAAATCGAGACCAACAATGGTGTTGGGCCAGCTCGGTCGGGCGCATCCATGCCAAACATAGACGCCGAACCGCCCAGCAGCGAGGATCAACATCACGGCCAAGACCTGCAACGCCAAGATCCCGGCCTGTCCGGCGACATCCTCGAATGCACCGTCTCGGAGCCTCATAAGGAGAGTGATGGCACCAAGGATGCGTTCGTATCCTATCTAATAACTACCAATGTGCGTGAACGTATTCAGGACAGCTGCAGGTGGTGCGATGCGATGCGAGTCGTCTCGTCTCGTCTCGTCGTTTCTCGTTTCACTTCCTTCACCACTAAACTGCTAACCTATTATCCACACAGTCAACCTTCCCTTCCTTCCAGAAACCGACCTTTACCTCCCGCCGGCGCTTTACCGACTTCGTATTTCTTTCCAAAACACTATCTAAGGACTATCCGGCATGCGCCGTCCCTCCGTTACCCGATAAACAACGTATGGAGTATGTCCGAGGGGATCGATTCGGCTCCGACTTCACAAATCGCCGAGCATACTCACTTCAGCGCTTTCTAGCACGCATAACACTCCATCCCATCTTGCGTCGGGCGCCAATTCTTCACACCTTCCTCGAGTCTCCTGACTGGAATGCTACAATGAAATCTCGCGCGGGTAGGCCAAGTCCTGCTGCCGATCAAGGGACCGGTGGTGTGTTCGACAACTTTGCCGATACCTTCATCAACGCTTTTACAAAGGTGCATAAGCATGACAAGCGGTTTATTGAGGTGCGGGAGAAGAGTGACAAACTAGACGAGGATCTCGCCCAAGTAGAGAAGGTTGTCGCGCGCGTGGTGCGACGAGAAACCGACCTAGAAATTGATCTTCGAGACCTGACGGAGCAGTTCCAAAAATTAATCACTCTAGAGCCCGGCGTTGAAAGTGCTGTACACGGCTTTGCCGCTAGTATTGAGGATTCCGCCGCAGGGCTGAAAAAGCTACGAGAGCATATGGACCAAGATTATCTTGGTAGCCTGCGAGATATGCAAGCATACAGTCTCGCTCTCAAAAATCTCCTCAAAGCACGAGAACAGAAACAGCTAGATCATGAGCAGCTAACAGAGTACCTTAATAAGTCGACACTAGACCGGGACTCACTGGCCTCGGGGCATGGAAGCTCTGGCGCGCTAGGTGGTGCCGGCGGCTTTATCCGGTCTAAAATCGAGGATGTTCGTGGCGTAGATCACGAAGCGAGCCGGCGGGAACGGCAGCGCAAACTCGAGATTCGCATCGATGAGCTAACAACCGAAGTCGAACGTGCTAAGAAGACGTCAGAAATGTTTGATGAAGAGGTCGTTAAAGAGGTGGTTGATTTTGAACGAATCAAACGAGTCGAGCTCAAAGGCCAGTTCAGGGCTCTCGCCGATAACCACGTCGAGTTCTATGGAGGGGTCATTGACGTATGGGAGAGTTATATTCGTGATATGGAGAAGGAAGGCATGCGGCCGCCGACATTCGCTGGTGAAAGTTAGTTGGTCCAGGCTTTTGAGATATAATGAGGGTGAAACTCTGTGGATATGGGTTTTACGTCGCCTTTGAACAGACATCCACATTTCAAACTACCCAATAGGTCAGAGAGGCATTAGCACCAAAGCGCAAGGAGTATTCAGCGTTACAATAGCTTGGGATGTGGATGGTAAGAAATTCTATATAACGGACGCTGCGAATAGATGCCGACTTTTTTTTTATGACGAATAGACCATGATTCAAATGAAATATGCACCGCAAGACCATTCAGGCTACGATAGACGAATATCATCGTTACCTAAACCCGTGTTGAACGACCCTTCGGTGAGTACTAGACTAGACTGGCGTACTCCATAGGCTGGTGCATGTATATACATACTCTATGGTTTGCACAATTCGCCGGTGGTGAGGTTTACATTTTAGTTTCACACCATGGTATCGATGCTAATGCCCATTGAATAGACATAACTGTTGCATTACGTCTTATTGTTGCTGAAACTACTTAAATTGGTATTTTGATTATCCCAATTGCTAAAGTGAATAAAGGGATTGTCAGGGCATGTTGAAGACATTATTGCTAGTTAATCTTTCTTTGATATATCGTTGCACTACCTCCACCGTTTCCGGCTCACGCACTTCTTTGTGGGTTAAACCACCAGCTGCCATGAGTAGATATTTCCTTTAATTGACTAGGATGTTTTTTTGGTGCATGAGTGGCCGACGATGACACCGTTCGTATCTCATAGGACTTACAGATCCCCAGTGTCTCGCTATGGCTTCCGTGCAACGGCCGTTATCGCCCTGGGCGGAGCGTTTCCGACATGGTGTGCCCGGTCGAGAAGAATTGCTAAACGACGGTATAAATCACTCGGGGCTGGCGCCTCGAGCGCCGGCATTGCATCCGATATACTATGCAGACGCGCCTCCTCCGGATGGTAACCCCCAGACATTAGCAGAGCTCGATAGTATCTTTTTCACCGAGTCATTCCAACGAGCCTACCTCAGGGGACTCGAGTCGTGGCAGGCCGGGCCTCTGATGCAGTTTGTCTATTTCTCGGGGAAGACGGGTGTCATGTCCGGAGGGCATCTGATGGCCGACGCGGAGCCTAAACAACCTATATCCGGCTCGACTCCTGAGACGCACCAAGACGTCAGCCTTAGGATATTCCACTCGGAGAGAATACAGGTGGACGAGAGTAAATGGTTCTCGTTTTTCAGAAAAGACAGGTGGTACGACCGGATCCATCCAGAGCCAGCACTCGGCGGCGCCAACTGGAGCGTGGACAATCCCCAAGTATGGGATGTGATAAGGATCTCCATCGAGCTCGTGAACCGGATGCTCAGGGCTCTCATCGAAGATAAGCATGAAATGTTGGTTAGGAATCGCTCTCTAGGCCCTGAGTTATTTATTATAGTAGACCAGCAGAACAGAAACGGGGGCTGATCAAGAATTGCTAGGATGGAAACCATACTATACGGCATCCTGATGCCGTGGGATCAACTGCATCAGACCCCGCCGCCGTACAAGGGCGCCCATTACATCTTCTCGCGGGCGTTTCTGCAGAAAAAGTCGCAGGGCCAGCCCTGGGCGAACCCGCTTGATTTTGTAGCGCAGTACACGCCGGCGGACTGGATCCAGAGACTCGAGGACCTTATGACGTATCAGACATGGAGCATGGTTGAGGACTACGACCTTCTTCCGGGATCTTGGGGCGTGACCGTGCTCTCGAAGAGGGGCTTGATCTTGCTTGATGTCGGGCCTATACGAAGGCTCATCAGCACCGAACTGACCTTGTCAGAGCGTTGTACGCTGCACTTTCTCCTCGCGGTGACGGTATGCTTCGTTTCTCGTCCTCCCTGCAGAGCCAGTGTATCAACCGATACTAAATAGCGATGCTAGATGCTGCACGAGATGTTCCACTCCCTCCACATGTACCGGAAAATGAATATCGGTTGGTCATCGAGCTTGCCGACCATAAATCGCTTTACTTCCTTAGAAACGCATGAGCCTGTGAGTCAGATGTCACTCCGTAGACCTGAGGTTTCTAGGTAGGCATGGCAACAGTAGTAGTAGAGTTATTAACCACTTGGTGGCGCGTGGGAAACAGTTGATTAACGACGATGGTGCAACCGAAATCGGATTTGCTGCCGAGAAGCGGATTTTCGGGGGTCAGCTATTCATAGGCAGTAAGTCAGTTATCATGTGTATCATATCCAGTCCAGCCCTCCACTGTCTCCGTGTAGTTATATTTATTCGACTGTATTATATTCTACCGTCTCATAATAAGCTTGGGGTGCCGTTCCTATTTCCCATCTTCTATAAAGAATCGTCACTCATCCTTCACCTAGACCGTGATTGCTATGACATACCATTCGGCATGTATGTAAGTAGTCCACCAAGCTATTATTTCCCTGCTCTAGCTGTATTCATGAACGACAGGCCTGTCTCTAGTAGGCGGGCGTAGTAAGTTTCAGAGCTGAGCACATCCCCCCGAAGCATTGGGAGCCTTGTCCACGAGAAAAGATGGCTGGCTGGCTGACTTTGGACATGGTATCAACGCCTAGGTGATGACCTGGCCCGAGCCCTGGAGCCGCCATGGGAAAGGCGACGACGACCAGCACATACTCGAGGGGCACGAGTCCTTCCAGGCGGGCACGATCACGTACATCACGCGGGTGACGGCGCTGCACGCGTCGAAGCTGCTGTCGGCCGAGTTCTGGGACGACGCGAGCATCCCGCAGAAGAGCGCCAACGAGTTCCACCTGAGGCACATCGCCCAGAGCGACACGCTCTACCCCGGCGCCGGCAACGAGATCGTGCACCCCCTCGCCGGGCTCGCGCCGGGCCT
>JAPESX010001078.1:0-11768 GCA_029590615.1 Nemania bipapillata | reverse complement strand
GGCGCCACCCGGAGCGCCCTGGAAATACACTGAACTCCGTGATAGTACCGAGTTTGGAGCATGCAGGGTTAGTGGTGACACAACGCTTACAGGACTGACCACCATGCCATTAGCCGATGGTGGGACCGGGAATAGCGATGGTGAGGGAGATATGGGCGTTGGCGCTTCGGTCGTCGGTGCAATCGTGATGGTGGGCGAATCGGATACCATATCCAGGCCATTTGATGACGATGGTGGTGCTAATCCCTCACTCGTCGCCGCCGTGGGATCCGTCTCTACGGCAACTTTGGCCGAGGAGAAGAGCGGTTTAGGGACTAGAGGTGAGTTCCCAGCCTTGGGCACTCTTGACTTCCATTTATCTAATTCCGGCTCTCTTGGCCTTGCTGCTAGAGATGAAGGCCGTTGAGGACGTGAATAATTCTGCGATAGGGACTTGGGGATGACAGGCGACTCTGTCATCTCGCCCCCTTCCTGTGATGGCTTCATGTTAGGATCATGACTGAGTGAGTTCTTCGTATATGTAGGCGTAGGCAGCATAGTCTAGGTAGTGAATAACTCGAGAAGCACAATGGCGGATTAGGAACAACATACCCGACTAATATTATAATATGTGTTATTCATCGTAGTATTCGTAGTCATCTTGGTGTGTACCGTTGTCGAGCCAATTCATTAATCCTTTTAGTCCTCCTTTCCTCTTCTTCTTCTGCTTCTTCGTACTCAGTTCTTCTCTTGACTCTTCTTCGATGTGATGAGAGCAAACCCCGCTCCCAGCTCGACCAAGATCTTGTTGTAAACATTGCATCATGGCTCCCGTAGGCCTGGGCCCGGGAAACCGATTCTTTTCTACCCATCGATCCCCGGTCCGCAAGCCCACCGATCCTCGCCGCATTTGCCATATCTCTAGGAACGTATGGTTCTATTAGGATTATGGTGACATCGTGATCACCTATAAAAATCCCATGGGTGGTTATATTTAGATCAGCTGTGGGGGAAGAATCAGAGCCCAATACAGCACTGTCCGCCCCTAAGTTCAAACATCCTTGTCCTTCGGCACAAGCGACGATACATAGAACAAAACATCTTGGCAGCGTGCCCCATCTGTCACAAGCTTGGCAATGTCTGCACCTCACTAATACATCTGGTTATGCATACTGGCATACACAGGAGACTCCTGTAGGGACCGAGATCCTCCATATCGTGCGCTGAAGGAACTGCACTAGACCCGAGCAGGTAGCCCCGGACACTCACTCCAGCTCCTTTCCAACGGCACAGCCCGTTGATCACACGAGGGACCAGACTACAGAATACCTACCGTACTGTACATGCACGGCGGGAGACCATGTGTCAGAATTTAGTTGTGCAAAGTCTGCCGTCGACGGCATCTTCGGTATTCGTTTTAAAAAGGAGTCACCCCTTTCTTTCTGTATTGTGCCCTCGCCGTTGGTTTTTGCTCAAGTGTTCTGTGAGGACAGTCAAAAANGGCTCGGACCGTATGTGATTGTGGTGTATACTTAAGCCTATGCGTCAGCTGTAGTGCCTTCTTACCTTACTAATCGGAAGCCTAAAATAATAACACTCTATACATAGATCTATCTGTTGATCATTGTTATGTCACGCTAGCACATGCAGCGCACATAGATAGTAGGTATCGGTATTGTAATTCTGGTAGTGCTGACATAATAATAGACCATCTACCTAATAGTCCGATTTGCACCACCCACCCATCAACCCCGACGCAGTGAGGTAGGTATCACTCACCATAAGCACAGAGGCTATAGACCATTGATAGGTATCTAGAGCATAGTTCAAATGTCAATATATGCGTTCGTACGGGAATCATTCCGTTTGTAGATAGGTGCATTCATTTACTCGGAGCGGACATGGCGAGTTAAGTTGTCCTTGGCCAGTGTGCCTATTTTTGGCATTGAGCTAGTCTAGAATGCCTAGCAAGTTGAAGCCATGTCTCGGAGTAGTGCAGCAATAAAAGATTGTATGTCCTGCCTCTTTCCGCGCACTAGCTGCCTAATTGTCTATCTAGATGGAACAAGTACCGAGGTGCTGCAGGGCACTTTCTCACGCCTCCAGACTTAATACAGTAGGTCTTACCTACCTATTTTATGCCTAGTCTATTTAAATAGCGTATCTAGATAGGTAGGTAGCCAGGTGGAGTAAATAGTGTACTTGCGCATACACAAAAATCGCGACCGAATATCGGCATCGTATAAGTCTGTCATGTCATGCCTAAGTGCTTAGCATTGAATATTAACTTCACTAGTGTACTGTAAATTGTAATTGGCAATTCAATTTAATTACTTTCATGGCAGTGATGCCTACATAGACAGTGCTCTCATCTCATTCAATAGTACATATTCTCTGTCCAGTCTCACGAATCCTCCAGGAAAGGAATTGCTCACCTTTTCGCTTCCAGACAGGCTTCTAACACACATATAACACCAAGTTTCTCGCCTCATTCCTCCCCCACCTACCTGCCTCTCTCTCTTTTTCGCCCCTTCCTACTCGTCTTCGCCTCTCGTCTGCCTCTCTACCGTTATCTCAAGTTGCATTTGGGCGGCCTTTAGTATTTATATACCGTATTGACCGCCTATCTATCCGCCGTATTCTGAGTAACCTTCATTTCCACCATGCATGGGTCCGGCGCCCTCGCCTGTTCGTTTGCACGTTAAGAAGTGGTAGAAGAAGAAGATCCTGGGAGGATCGGATCGGATCAGATCAGCTCACCTTCGCTTAAACTTGGACTGACGAACAGTTCTCTCCTTCTCGACGGATGCTACACACAATAGTTGTATAAGTGGAAGCTGAACCACGCGATGCGACCCTGACGTGCCACGTGAGACAGGGCGCCTGGGCTGCAGGATGGCCATGTCTGATGCGCATCGCTGTTCGCACATCTTAGGAGGGGGAGGGGGCCGAGGATTACTACAGCTCCTCGTGCCCAACCCCGTGGCGTTACCCCTGACACGTGCGTCAGTACTATCCCAGCACCGTAGATTTTGCGATCGACGTTCAACGACAACCAGCTCTATTCAAGGCTCTCTCATACCTATCACGACTTTCCAAGTTATATTGAATTCACTTCGCATGCTTAAACTGATAGTGCTCATTCTGAGCAACATCTCTCTCTCTCTCTCTCTTNGGTATCTGGCTTGGTAATGTATAGACAGGCAACGACTCCTGCGTCTCTAGGTAACAAAATGCATATGGGCTCTCTGAGCGTATTTGTACAATAAAAGAAGAAAATGAAGTCGACGCTTTTTTTTTTCGCGTCATTAATTTAAGCCCCCCTCCATGGTGGTATGAATTTCGCTCTTTTTTTTTTCACCTCGGAAATGCCCAAAAAATCTAAGCAAAGCTGGGGGTATGCTCCGTGTCGATTACGCCAAATGCATCATTAGGCCGCGCCGGTCACGCCCCGTCATCCGTACATGCAACCGTGTAATAATTGTATATAGAATAGCCAGTTGGTATCGTCATTATGCTGTCGTTCTCTGGGATCCAACCTAAATACTCTCTTAGTTGTCCTCGGTGCCTCCACCTACTCTCCCGGCACCCACATCGACAAACAAATCAACCAAATCAACCGAGTTACTGTCACCTATCGTGATGTTTCGTGCTTGGTCTGTTGTAGTATTGGCCGTGTTGAAGAAGGTTTGAAGAAGATTCTGTGCCGACGATGCTTCGTCTACAGATGTCTCCTGCAGGACATAAAGAACTGCTATACGTGCAAAGTCAACCACACGGTCGCTGACCGTGAAAGCGCCCGTAGGCTGTGTTGTTGAGGTCGCGGTGGAGGTCGCAGTAGGGGTAGTAGTGGTGGTACCAGCTCTACTCGATGTACTACTCGGTTGTGTTGTAACGGGTGAACTTGTTGTTGGTGAGACCTTAGATGTTGAGGAAGGATTGATCGTGGGGTATCCGGTTTCTGATGTTTGGCTCGATCCACCAATCGTGAAGGTAGTGATAAAGATTTGACCAGTTCCTACTGGTGCGTTGAAGGTAATAGTGGCGTCAATTCCTGGAAGAAGAGTAAGAGTGATGTCATTATCAACCGAGTCACCGGCTGCTGCAGCCAGCGCAGGAGAACCATCACCCCCGAGATCAACACTCTTTCCTTGATCGTTCTCGGTTTGGAGCGCTTGTCCGTCAAACGTGACTAGGGCGTTCTCTGCATTACAAGAGAGCCCAGCTGAGCTGAATTTGGAGATGATAGAGGCAGCACTGAGGGGAATAGAAAAGTTTGTTTGTGCTTCGAGCACAAGTCTCGGGATTGCCTGCCCGATTGTTACGTTGCTAATCCTGGTAGCATCTTCCGTTTCAAGTGTCGTCGTTGTGCAGCCTTGCGTCGCCGGAGTAGTGCAATTTTTCCCGGTGAAACCGTTAGAACAGATGCAGGAACACTGGCCTTGACTAACGACGCTTGTACCGCCATTAGCACATGGTAACTGTTGCATGCAGCTCTGCGCCGGTGTGCTGTTCTTCTTGTTCACCACAAGTAGCTCGACGGGCACTATGACGGCCGCGGCGATGATGGCTATAACGATGAAAAGAACCAGTAGGAAGCCCCAGAGGGGGAGACCGCAACACCGACGCCTCTTTTTAGACTTTTCCGAACCATCCACGTCGGTAGGCTGTTCGCCCGCTCTTACCGGCACATTTGTATCGCGTCGGGGCAATGGCCAGGAAGCAATGCTTTGCCGCATGCTACGTCGGCTCGCAGGAGGAGGAAATGCGGCGAGCATGTCTGACAGACCTGACTGATGTTTTTCCATTTCATCTATAGAGCTTGTTAGTCGACATCCTCATGGAGGTATTTTTGTAGTACGGACAATAATCGTTTTTCTCTTGGTCCCTACCGTATATCTCCTCTGGAAAGTCTAGATCATCAAACCGGCTGGCAGGCCTTTTGCCTCTGTCCATCAGTGACGCAAGTCTAGTCGCTCTTCGAATCAGGTCTGGTAAACTAGTAAGACTACCTCGCGCTTCGGCTGCTCTAACTGCATCAATATCAAGGCGTGGCGGTCGTCGGAGGCCAGACAATCTTGACGCTTTTAGTTGTGGTACTGTCGACGGATCCGTTGCACTTGCGCTTTCAAACGCATTTAACATAGTGTCAGGAGTTAACCTAGTGTCTCCGGTATTCTTAGTAACATTTTGGGACGAGGAGCTGGATGACCCATCAACATAACCGGTGCCACCGGCAAAAGGGCTGCCTTGTATAGGTTTCGGTGCAGGTCGCTGTGGTATTGAGAGTGCCTTGTCAGCAGCCTTAGTAGTCACAAGAGATGGTTTCCCTCTTTTCCCTATACTCGCGCTTCTCACCAAGCGACTATCATCCGCATCATCACTAATAAACGACTCCTCCGCTATTGATTCATCGAAGTAAAGATCATTCTGACTACCCGGCGATAGACTCCCAAAACTCTCTGGGATTGCAGCGCTTGAAGCGTATGATGTATGTGACCTAATTCTAGGGCTCTCCTCCGGGATGGGGGACACGAAGGAGGCAGTAGAGTAGAAAGACGAATCGCCTCTTCGCGATGATGGTGGAGGTCCAAGATTTACACTTCGCCTAGGAGGAATTCCAGGGGCAGCCACGGGTAAGGGAAAATCAGGTATCGATCCCACAGACGAAAGGGTTGAAGGCCTAGAAGATTGAGTGACAGGTGTCTCTGGATTTGAGAGTTCTGACGTCCTGGAACTTTGCGGTGTATATTGGAAAGAAGGTGTTGGATCTTGAACACGGGAGCTGTCTAAAATCGACGGTACTATGCTGGGTCGAGGGGGGCGCTGTGGTGGTTGTGATCGCCCGGGCGGTGGCCGATAGGACCCAGAGTCTCCGGATGCAGCAGACGTGATCGGACCAGCAAGTGGCCACTGAGGAACGGGCGTCGGCCTCGAGATTGCCACGCCGATCGTCCCGTCTCTCATCTGTAGTCCGGCGGGCGCTTGTGGTCGTCTGGCTACCGTTGAGGGAAATGGTCCAGATGGAGGTGGTCCCCTAGGCAGGCCAGCCTGAGCCTGTTCTCTCGCTCTCTTGACCGATCCTCCCATCCTCGACGATTCATCCATGTTTCTTGCATTTTCAGATTGACTCATTGAAGACGTAATTTAAGAGCATTGATAGCCCAGATTGAACCATCAGCATCCGACGTGTGACTAATCGTATCCCACTGCCTTCGAAGCCTAGCCGCGCTATACCAGGCGCATACGTATCCTCCAGCTGGCACCCGAAACCTGAATTCTCGAGGTGTCGGCAACCGAAAATACGATTGCGTGGGCGGTTCAGGTCGCACAGGAGAATAGCCCGGAGAGCTGGTTAAGTACGTCCTGCGCCAGTGCGAAAACAAATGAGACACAAGAACCGGAAAGAAAATGCTGTAAATTTTGGCCTAAGTCGTGGAACCAATCGTCTTGAGTCTATATCCTAAACACGAGCCAGCGGTTCCGTAAAGCTTCCCATTGGCGAATCCGATTATATAAACAGTGGCGACGAATATCGGGTTGGCGGTTTAGAAAACAATGATGTACAATAGAAACACAATGGTTCGTCCTGAGCAGCCCAGCAGACTAGGGACTATTAGTTAGTTGAACATAAGAATGAAAGATAGGATTTAGGGTGTGGTGGTATGCAGTAACACACGCACGCGCGCACACACAAGCGGGGAATGGGAAGAAGAGGAGAAGTGAAGTCCAAGAACAGACCGAGTAGGTACAATGAGTGAGTGCGAAAAGTGGATGATAGTATGAGCGAGACCTCGAGCTGCAGGATGCAGATGCAGACGTAGAATACTACCCTGGCACCCACCCGATTGCAGCCAAGGACCCCGGTTCAAGTACAAGACACCCCCTTCTCTCGGGTATTCTAGGTAGCTTCTCTTACCACTACTACACTACTGCACGATAAGGGACGGAGCGGACAGAAACAGAATAGTCTGGCACAGATAAAAGACCGACGGGGGGTGTGGAAGAGAGAAACCACGTACTGCAGAGGTTCTGACACATTCGACACACTCCACTCTCCTGGGAATTGCCGCTTGTCGGTTGTTTCGCGCAGACCTAATCCGAGAGATAGGTATCTATGCAAATGACGTCGAAGTGAAGAATAGCAGCAGAAACTGCAGTGGCGGCGGCGTATTTGTATTTGCTTGACAAGTGAGCGAGGAGCACAACGTTGCGTTGCATGCGTCTGGCGCCTTCACGAATGGAAAGGGAAAAGACCAGGAATACGAGATGGAAATCGATAACTGAGAGCCCGTCATCAACAAGGGATGACGAATCTGGGTGGCTGCAGAGCACTGCTATCCAAGTGGACTCGGGGCAGAGGGGAGGGGTGGTGTTACTCGGACACCTTTCGCGTTTCAAGTGTGTGGACGGCACACCTCAGCGTCAGGATAAAGGGCTGGACGAGGACGACTGGACGGCACAACGTAGTGAACGCACTTCAGGCTTATTCCTAAGTGGAATCGTCTTGGACTTAGGACCAGGTGATCACGTTGACAATCAAGCAAGCTAAAATATGAGAGAAAGGGTCGGGAGCCGCAGGATGCTGCCGTGCCGGTTGGTATCGTCCGGCGAGGAGAGAAGTGAAAAAGAAACCTACGTCAATAAAAGAGTGAGTGAGAAAAGTCGGAACGAATGTTCTGGTAGCCGTTCGCCAACACACTGCACAGCTTATGTCGTAGTCGAAGAGAGACACCCTCACGGATATGTTGGCAGTGCCCAAGGTGGGAAAAGGGCAAATGAGGAAAGATAGAGATAAGTGCGTGTAGATGTAAACGAAGTGGTATAGTGCAGTGGAGTGGGCGGGATCTTGACGACACGACTATCTAGACCAGCAGCAGGAGGGACTGGCCAAGCAGTGTAGCGCTGTCACGTAGCTATCAATGTACGTGGATAAAAAGGTCATGAGGACATGAAGTGCCCAGACTCCAGAGACATGCAAGTAGAGGCGAGAGAAGGTGTTGCTTGCTATGGGTTAATTGAGCAAGGACAGGCTGCTTCGCCCCTGTCAAGCCCGAATGCCTGGTTTATGTTTATTTGCTCACAAATTAACAAATTACTGTATCTATCTAGGGTACTTCTGTAAGTACGTACCTACGCTTAGGCACATGAAAGTAAATCTAAAGAGCATTCCACCAAGTGTCCACATCTTAAAAAAAAAATAAATTATAAGAANGAAAATTGTGGAAGTAAAGAAACAAANCAACTGATACGTATAGCGTAGCTGAACGTTCACCGTTTGATGAGGCTGCTTTTTGTTTGCACTACACACGACTATTTAAATAGCTGGTTGAGAAAAAGAAATAAAGAGACGCAGACGTCAACTAATAAGGTTGGAAGGTTCGCCTCGACATTGGCATCTCATGTACAATGGATAGCGAATAGATGTGCCGACCTATCATGGTGTTTCAGATCATGTATAGAATCTAGGTACCCTACTGTAAGATGCATGTATGTAGGTACGGTATACTTACATGCGCATACAATGCTCTGCATTACATAGGTAGGAACCGTTGATACAGTATGCGCATGTACGGTACAATAATACCAACAATATGTTAGCACATACAGTAGATAAATAGCATATACTGTAGCCTATGTAGGGTAGCTTCCAAAGGCTGTCCCAGGGGTATCAGATGACCTAAGCAGGGGTTGCCCCCAATCATGATGGGGATCTTCACCCAATCAAGTCTGTGTGCCTGGAAGTTAAAACACTAGCGTCCGTGACCTGTGAAAAGTCCCCCATGCACTCAACTTATTTACGGCTTCTCGCCCCGAGCTTCTTACCGCTCCAGTACAAGCTCTTTGGCTCTTATACCTCTTAACGTTAGGCTCTTCTCTATAGCGGTATAGCGGCCAGATATAGAGCTAACCCATTCACCTTAGGTCGTCCATTATGACTAGGCATTTCCTTCTCACCTCACAGCAGTGCTAAATACAAGTTGACTATAAACTGCCCAGTCCATACCTAACAATAGATTGGTATACCTATCAGGTAGGAAACTACTAGATACTATCGAAGCGTAGTATCCTGTAGTGTGCCAAGCCTATTATAACTGGGATAATTTACCTATACCGGTCGCTTAATGTGATAGGCACATTACAACGTTATTTGGGTCACCTCCTACGTGGTATGCGAACTGCGTGATTATCAACTGGTTGTCAGCCTCCTTTTCTTCCACTGCTATGCCTTGCTGTGCCTTGCGGCACAGATTTCTTAAGTCACATCAGCCACTCGAGAAATGCTGTGCGACCTCATTGTTACAGTAGATTCCGGATTCTAGAGAAATTCTTGACAAAACGAGCATCTCAACAAAACACAACCCACAGATTCCACGCGGGGACCATTGTCCCAGTTTGGCTAATCTCCGAACTCAGATGCGCTAGTCTCAGCTTGATACAAACGGTTCGAATCCTCTATTTTAGCGTGTCCCTCCCCCGGGCCTTCGCTTCAATAGAACCGGCGCAACATACACTACTGTAGGTAAGTAGGGCATTTAATCGCGTCATTGTAGTTATGGTCTATGTAAGAAACTAACATTATATTGTTATAGCCTGAGATAACATATTGAGAAAGCCGTATTCCTGCTCGTAAATTTTGGTTAGTCATCCGATGTTTCTTCTACCTACTACCAATTCAACAATTCAAGGGTGTAGTTTGGAGCTAAGCCTACTATAATTATTACATGTCACTAGATAGACATAGGCGTGCCTATACAAACAAGTCTGTCCGATTTATCATCAATTTTCATTTAGCTGAGCATATGACAATTTAACGTCATCCCTAGATAAGCACATCATGAGAAAACATGGAGTTTCCCATTATTCTAAGTAAGCGCAAGGAGGAGGAACTAGGCATAGCTATGACTGACCAGTCGCGACGCGTCTCCAGGCTCCCTGATTGACTGGATGACATCCCCTTATGTGGGCTACTTGCTAGGTATCTACGTACAGGATGTTACCAATGGGACCACAACCCACGCTCGGGGATGACGATAAGCCTAAGTAAATTCGATAGTAGCAATATCTTCCTGTTCAGTCTATTTCACACAATTAGAATATTACCTACAAATCAGCCCATACTCTTTTTACTTTTCAATAGGGCAATCTAGTAAGTGAAACCTGAATAAAAGGCATCGCCACTTGAATGTATAGCCTTGAACAACTCCTCTGTTGCAATGTGTCTAAGAAAATGTGCCAAACGCTGCGAGAATGCTTTCCAACCTGCACTGTAGAGAGAAACGCAAGTAATGCGGTTCAACTTTTATGAGAGGCCCCCCGGACTACTGACCAATTATCTTTCTTGCCATTCCCTTTGCTATATACTAAATATTCTTGCTATCATATATCATACTCGCAACTTCTTTTGTGAAGAATAGATCACCGCCTTTCGTCCAATGATAACCTAGTGTTCGTGAGCCAATCCCGCATGTCATGTTTCAAAACGCTCGCTCTCTCCATGTCAATTGGGCGGCGAGGACATATAAATTACTTGAACTGTGAAAAAAACCCGGGCCAATGAGTGCGATTGTGCGTAGAATCTTTCTAGCTGGTGGCTTCGTCCACTTTTTTTCCTAGCCAACCATCTCGGCTACACAGAGTAGGACATGGGTTATAGTAGAGAGCAGATCAGCGTCAGCGGAGCCACATTCAACCTAAAAGAAAGTCTTAGAAATAACTGAGTACTAAGGACATGGAACATTTCATACAAGTCGTCTACAGTTGCGTCACTCCCCGTCACGTGGGGGGTGACACGCGTTAGCAGCGCATTAGATTGCATTGAAAATGCATTGCCCTCCTTTCAGACAGTAAGGCTATATTAGCATATATTAAGTCAGGTCAACTGTTCGAGGGTTTTCAAGCTACAGAGAGCTCAGGCTTGACTTGATGTTCAACTAACTCTATATTCTATGGATTTATATCGTTGAGCGAGTGCCTCACAACCTCATAGCTATCTAAAGAAATCCGGAATTTATTCAGTAGACGCCAAACAAGACATCTAAGAGGAAACAACATGTCTATACACGGAGTTCGCTAACATGGGTAGTTTTAGGGGCCCTTGGCGCAGGATAATAAGGAAACCCCCTACCTATACTTGACGATCCGACAAGAGATCCCAACAGTGCGAACGAGAAATTAGTTCGCCGACGTGATTCCCCATTGTGCCATCCAGTTCTCGAGCCACTCTCTCTTCAGCGGCCCGAGATCCCTTAGCGTGCTGCTATACGCCTCCGCCCTGGACGACGACAGCCATCGCGGGCCCTGCTCAGCGCCAGAGCCCGAGGCGGCGGAGAAGAAGTCCAGGAGGCGGATCGCTGGGTTCGTCTCGACGTCGAAATCTCCAGTTCGCTCGGCCTCCTCGACGCTCTTTCGCAGCCGTTCAATCCACTCTTCCATGGGAATGGCGGACACGCCGTTCCCCGGGTACATGGGAATCACTGTGCTCGCGATGTCCGAGGCCCATGAGCCCGATTGCGGATTCACCACGTGGAAGGTTTGGGCGAGGACACTAGATGACTCGGATGATGCCGAATGAAGTATATCCAGAAGCACCTTTGAGACCTTATCGACCGGTAACCAATCGATGCGGTCCCGGCCGGGGAATGCAGAAGGGAATGCTCCCAGGGCTTGCGAAGAAACTACGATCTAAACACGATTAGCACTCCTAGGCCCTTTAGAATATCAGTATTTAATATAGTATGCGCGAGCTTACCGATGGTATGTATTCATGTTTGTTCCACACGCCTTGG
>JAPESX010001077.1:0-11771 GCA_029590615.1 Nemania bipapillata | reverse complement strand
GATTTTGCTATTTATCCCTGGCGTCGGTGAGGTTTTAGTAAACGGAGGTAGGGACTAGTCAACGGGGTTAGGTGTTCGGAATACGGCATACGGAATACGGAATACGCAATGCGGCATATAAATTAATACTATCAAGATAGGTAGGTACTATGTACATACCTAAGGTATCCAGCCACATAGGTTATGTAGGTAAGTACATAAGGTAGGCAGGTAGGTAGGCAGGTAGGTGTTTACAGGTACCGATATGCGGTAAGTATACGTCTGAGTAGAAAACGTATATGATAATCTGTATAATACCATCCTCCTTTTAGACTGAAAAGACGGTTTACAAAAGGAAATGCGACGAAATGATTGGCAGCCATGGTAGACATGGTCAATTTTCATGATGTTTTCCACGAGATTTTCTACCTACACAGGTACCTCGTAAGGCCCAGTCTTAGGCTAATTCGCACATTGACACAGGGGTCGTCGACCAGTACAGGAGTGCACCAGCACCGATCTTATCTTGTGCGCAGGCCAACTTATTCTTGCCCACATGGATCATTGGAATCCTCCCACTGCTCATCTTGCTAGACACATTCGCAGCCGTGGTCGCTTCGGCATGATACCTCATGAATTACAACGTCTTCACCAGTAGCAACTGGGGCCAGCAGCCCCTCGAACCCCAGACCTATGCTGCAAACGGACGCTTTGGGCTCGATCTACATGTATACGAGTAAGTGCCATCTTAGTTCACTCCGACGCGCCGGGGCAAGCTGGATAACGAGGTCCTGACACATCGTAGCACCGCGGACCTCCAATGGATTCATGCCCTCGCGCGGTTCGCGCAAGCTGGCTATCTGCAACTTTCAATTGTTGTTGCCTCGTTCCTGCTGCTGGTCAGGTACCTACTTCAAAGGTCGTATTCAAAGATAGCCTTGCCTGAGACTGGCGCATCCGCCATTTCGTTCCCATTTGAGATATGTGCACAAATCTTCCGGGCTGCTACCCTGGCCTTGATGGTCGTTGCAGCTGCCCAGCTGAGAGACAGGTGGACTAATGTCATTGCTCTCACCTATGCATTTGTCCTGGGTCTCCTGCGGTTGCTGAACGATCTAGAATGGAGACATATTGCATTACATCATGTGAACTCTGTTCTTGTAACTCTGCTACTTGTCCTCGCCGTGGGGGAGCTGTTGCCGTATGTGGATGCCACAAACGACCGACATCTGAATCCTATCATGGCGGGTAGTATATTGTCGCTAGCTGCTACTGTCCTCGTAGCCGCCGGCACCCCGAGGGAATGGATACCCCCGTCCATAGATTTGGACCTTGCTCGAAAAATTCCAACTGAAGAGCCGTCTCCTGAGGAGACCTGCAGCTGGATAGAATACTACGTCACATATGAATGGCTTACTCCCCTCCTCCTCAAGGGCTTTCGTAAGCAGATGACTATCGACGAGCTCCCAAGGCTGCCTTGGTACGATGATCCATTCGTTCTGCTCTCGAGGGTCCTTAACGCACGCGCCAAGTCCAGCCGGAGTTTTTCGACAATAATGCGATATCTAAGGGTAGAGTTGACCTCCATGGCTTGCTTCTCCATCCTCGCCTACGTTGTTGAGTTGCTAACTCCCTTCGCCATGTATAAACTACTGGGCTATATAAGCAACCCCGCCGGTGCTCGTGCTAGACCATGGACCTGGATAATACTACTGTTCATAGGCCCGGTCTCCCGTTCTGTCGCATTCCAGCAGTACGTCTTCATAGGGACTCGTCTGGTCGTGAGAATCAAGGCCGCGTTGACCCAGGAGCTGTACTACAAGGCCATGGGATCTATGGAGTTGGACGATGAAGTGTTCGCAGAGATTGAGGCCTCGGGGAGCGGTAATAGCAACCCCAAAAAGCGTCAACCCGCCACTGCTTCGGGTCGCCTCGCGAACCTCATGAGCGCCGATGTAGATGCCGTTTGGGCTGGCAAAGACATTATTATGGTCCTTTTCGGGATCCCCTGTAGCACCGTGTTTGTACTGATAGGGCTTCATAGACTGATGGGTTGGCCAGCTCTTGTTGGTACTGCTCTCATGCTGGCTCTAACACCCCTTCCGCTATTCATCTCACAGAAAATGATGGGTTTTCAGCGTAAGATGAAGCATATACAGGACGCTCGCATTTCCGCCGTGTCTGAATATTTGACATCTATCAGGGCTATCAAGTACTTCGCTTGGGAGGAAGCGATCATTGAGAAAATCGAGCAAATCCGACGAGGGGAACAAAAGAAGATATGGGGACTAAATATACTGTGAGCAGCCTACTCACTTCTCCCACTTATAACGGCTATCCTAACTATTGTCCCAGTTACATATGTCTAGGACAACTCACGGAATGCATTCCAACTTTTGCCCTGCTACTAATGTTTGGACTTCATGTTGTTGTACGGAAGGAAAAGTTGACCGCAGAGGCAAGGCTCTCCTAGCTTCTAAAATCCAGCTTCTTAACCTTAGAGACACAGGCACTAACTCCCAACGTTGCTAGATTGCTTTCACGGCGATCAGCCTAGTTAGAACTCTACGACGCAACTTGAGCTTGGCTTCAGGATTATCGAGACATTTCACATCAGCTCTCGTGTCCCTTAGACGCCTGGATCGCTACTTCGACAATGTCACACCATTGACACGACACCCTGAGGGCCCATTGCAAATCACGAATGCTTCATTACGACGCCATAAGAAGGCTGCCTTTTCCCTTCAGGACATATCTATTCATTTTGTCGAAGGCGGCTTGAATGTGGTCACCGGTCCTAGCGGAAGCGGGAAGTCGACGCTACTGATGGGGATTTTAGGCGAAACGCTTCTCGAGAGCGGTTCTATTACGTGCCCAAAGGATGTTGCCTATGCATCCCAAAGCCCCTGGCTCCAAAATGAAACGATCCGTGAAAATATTCTACTCAACAGCTCCTTCGAGCAAGTAAGGTACGATAGAGTCATTAGAGCGTGCGGCCTAGCTACTGACATGAATGAATTCCCTGAACGAGACGAAACCGAAGTCGGAGAAAATGGGACTTCACTGTCCGGGGGTCAAAAATCACGCGTGGCCTTGGCTCGTGCCCTCTACTCCAAGGCCCCGGTCATTCTTCTCGACGACATCTTTTCGGCGTTGGATGCAAAAACCTCGGCGCTTCTCTGGAGAGAAGCGTTTTGCGGTGAGTTGCTCCGAGGCCGAACGGTTGTGCTAGTCAGTCAGCTGCCCTGGGTCGCGCCCCAAGCGGATCTCACCATCGTCATGGAAAACGGCCAGGTCAAGAATCTACAGCAAAATATAGGGGTCACTCGACATCCAGTAACTATAGATGAAGTTATCGTTGACGAGAGTAATGTGGACACTACCCTTGAGGTGGCTGCCTCACATGCCGCCGAGACGAATCGGGCAAATGGCAACGGAACAGATCATGTTGGGGCTACCATGGATGGTCACGCAAAGACTGCCGCGGCTAAGAGAGAAGATGAAGTTACACAGGAAGCTCTCAAGACTGGTCAGACGGCACGATTGCAGTGTGGGTGCCTTTCCCTTGACTAATCCCAGACCATGCTCTAATTTTCCCTCTAGTCTTCTCATACATGCGATTTTTCGGAAGCCCCTTTCATGCCTGCCTCGCCATCGCCATGAGCGTACTCAGCAACGCGTCGTATGTGGGGACTACGCTATGGCTTGCAGTCTGGGTGGACGCATACGAAAAGGACGATGCCTATGACGCCGCCTTTTATCTCGGAATCTACGCCGCATGGACCCTCGGGGACACATTCTTCAACGGGTTGACATACATTTGCTACGAGCGCGGAGGCTGGCACGCAGCACGCACCCTCCACAGTAACTTTATCCATGCCATCATGAATGTGCCCCTGTCTTGGTTCAAGACGACGCCGATCGGCCGCATCGTCAACCGCTTTTCACGCGACATGACCTCCCTTGATACGGCCTTGGTGGGCATGCTGCGTATGACGCTCGAAAATGCAATTCGGCTTTGCTTCCAGAGCTTTGCCGTCAGCGCTGTCCTGCCTGTCTTCATGTTCCCGGTTGCTGTGTGCTGTCTTGCCGGTATCGTTGCCGGGGAGATATATACCAGGACAGCCGTTTCCGTCAAGCGACTGGTTTCCTCGGCGCAGTCACCCGTGTTTGCCCATTTTGCGGACAGCCTAGCCGGGCTTCCGGTTATCCGTGCGCGTGCCGGTATGCCCGAGACCTTCGGCAACCAGCTTGCCAATAAGTTGCGAGTTCTTGAGCGGGCCTTGGAGGCTCAGTACAACTGCAACCGTTGGGTTGCGCTGAGAATTGATATGATGACCACTTTGGTGACAGTTGCTGCCGGTGCTATCGCCATATCCAAGGCTAGTACCGTCCCCGCTGGTATAGTAGGGTTTTCTTTGTCGAATGCCACTGTAAGTAGTGCTCGGACAGAGCCACAGAGCCTGAGAGCCCGAGAACCTCACTAATCCATAATGTATCCAGACCCTTAATCTACTCATTGTCATCCTCGTTCGGGCAATGAATGAAGTTGAAGTCGAACTCCAGAGCGTAGGTTTTTCTCGCGATATAGGTTATAGCACTCCGTGTAACTGAAGTCATATGTTTCTAGTACCATCGTGTTAAAGAATACGCCAGTGTAGAGCCGGAGGAGAAACCCGACGAATACAAGGAACAGGGGGCTTATTCTGATACCCCATACGAGGCCTTGCCGAGCAATTGGCCAAGAAGCGGCGAGATCGAATTCCGTAATGTCACTATTAAGTACGATTCGGACGGTCCTGAAATTCTGAAGAACATCAACCTTAAGTTTTCAGCTGGTCAGAGAGTGGCTGTGGTTGGTCGCACGGGCTCTGGGAAAAGTACCGTAAGCAAAACCCATTTAGTTTGTCTTCATCCTTTCAATATCAGCCGATATGGTATGGAGCGATGATTATATAAACCTTGAAGCACAGGATGGGAATACCCAAGAGCCAAGAGTGGTGGCTTTTTTTACCGAGCCATGAGCTAACTCACGATCCCAGCTGATGCTATCTTTACTTCGTTTCACGGACATTGTTACAGGTCAGATATTCTTTGACGGCGTTGATATCACAAGCTTTCCGCGAAAGAGGCTCCGAGAAGCGCTCACTATCATCCCTCAAGAAGCCGTGTTATTCAGCGGAGATGTCGGCTCCAATCTCGACCCAACGAGCAAAGTTCCTAAGGAGATGGTGGAAAAGGCCCTCGACTACTGTAAGGGAATCGCGTCTTTTGAGTTCCACCGCGATGAGGAACGCGCGAGCCGCACAGAAGGCGACAGTAGCCCCGATGCGAATCGCTTAGGCGTTACCCTGTCCACGACTGTGAAGGCGAAAGGCGAGAACTTCTCCCATGGGCAACGGCAGGTTCTCTCGCTATGCAGGGCTCTCGTCCGTAAAAGCAAGCTCATGCTCCTGGACGAGGCGACTGCGGCGATGGACTACGAGACGGACCAGGGTATCCAGGAGGTATTACGGAAAGAACTGAACGAGGACGGGGGCAACAGCACTCTTGTTACCATCGCCCATCGGCTCAAAACAATCATCGACTATGATCTTGTAGTAGTATTGAGCGCCGGCTCAGTCTTAGAGTAAGTTTATCCAGCCACGCCGAGTAACCCGGTGACCTGGTAGGGGAGAGGCACCCGGCTAACCACTATCTATCTGAACTTGTACAGGGTCGGGACTCCTCACCAACTTTATGAGGCTAAGGGGCAATTTTATGAGATGATGAGACACAGTGGGGAGTTTGATGACTTGGAAAAAGTCTTGAATGGTACATGAAGATAAAAAGGACGGTTATAGATGGAGAAGACGGTTATAGATGAGGAGACGGTTGTAGATGAGACGGATTACCTACCTACCATCCCTACATATGAAGGTTTATAGACATCATTCAAACGCCACTATACCACAGGTTTCGAAGTAGACCTATCAAGTGCCCAGTATATGTATTCCGTATGTATGTACTGTATGTACTGTATGCACACATGCAAGAGTGTATCCAGCTTTGGTCTTTCCCAACGTTTATAAAAACAAGTCAACCATAAACATGAAATTAATTGTTTATTTAATAGTTATATATGTTTTAAAAAGTTTAGGAAAATAAATGAATATAAAGACTTGGGCGGGCGCAATACCCATGTATTCTGTTACATATTCCCTACCTACTTATACTTGTACATACATACATCTTACCGATCTTCTGTAGGTACCTACCTAAAGACCATGTACATAGACTGATTACCTACATTTGTATGTACATACCTACCTAGGTAGGTAATGGTATCTATGCTGTTACCTAAGTGCATACAACTTAAAAAGGTAGAATAACGAGGCTTCTTATAGACAAGTACGTTGAAGTTTTATTGGTATACCTTGCATATGATTTAGGTCTCTAAAGGGATACTGCTATTCTGTATACATGTGTGTTCTAGATCAATGTAGGAGGTACCAGGCTAGGTCCCTAAGGTACTCAATACAGTGTGCACGCAAATGATACAGTGGGTTGGTTGCCTGGTAGGCAACTAGATAGCCCTCCAGATCGGCCACATACCATACCATTAGGTACAGGTAGGTGTATCCCGTGTCGCATCCCGCGGGGCGGATCGGAGAAGTAACATAGGCAGTAGGTGAGTACGGAATATAATGCAATAGACCTTGGAACTTGCCGACAGCAAGCTTTCAGCCTTGTCTCGAAGGAAGGACATCAATCAAACCACTCGCCTTCACCCTCTCTCCCCTTTTGTTTGTTCCTTGGTGGTAGGACTAGACCATCATGGTGTTGTGCTGACATGTGTCGATCGCAGAACGATCAGTAGCCATGTTCCTTTCTAACTTTCTTGGAACTTCGTCGAGGCGAAGGAGCTCTTCCAAGAAAAGCCACTCTAAAAGTCAAATCTCACAAAGCCTAAGCCAGAGCCAGAGCCAGAGCCAGAGCCAGAACCAGAACCAAACGATAGTATCATCATCATCATCGTCATTATCATCATCGTCGTCATCGTCATCGTCGTCGCCGTCGCCGTCAGTACAGTCGCAGTCGCAGTCACAGTCGCAATTACAATTACGAACGAGCGATGCCTCGTCTAGATCCGAGTACATTAGCGACGAATCCCAACTCGGCCCAGTCGCTCGGCCACCGAAGAACATCCGAAACCTGAACAGTGATTTAGAGAAGCTGTCTTCTTTATTTCCGGACGTCCAGGTAGAGGTATTCCGCGAGATGCTATCCAACTTCTCCGACGAGTCCAAATTGTTTGTCATTACAGATATGCTGCTCAAGAATCCGTCAATCCACGTCAAAGGCCGCCGGCGAACCGTCAACCAGCAGGCCGCCRRCCTCACTCACTCACTCACTGACTATCNGCTGCTACTCCACGTATTTTCTTCTTTAATTCCTGTCGACGGATTCCCGGCGCACTAGAGACGTACTCTCACCTAACGACATCAACGCCCGACTGTCCGGCACAACCGTGGTTTATTAGGGAGATTTCATCGCATGTGGCACCTTCCAACCACCTTAGTTTCATCCGATCTCTAAACGGTTGTCTGTTACAACAAGATTGGCCATTACCAGTTGGTTCATTTCAATAAACAATAAGACTTATCAAGACGTTCGGCCCACCGACGTTGTCTAGTCAACGCTATATTGTAGCGGACAAGCGAGTCTATTTGCGTGTACGCCAGCTTGCATGACGCTATATCGCGCAGGACAAGCTCTCGATAGACATTTTCGCCTACTGTGGCCTCAATCGGCGCCGCCCGGAATCCAACGATCACTTTTCAAATTCCCACTTGTATTTCCACCTCGAAGGTTCACCACGCCAACAACGCCAGCCTATCTGCTTGAAGCAAATCGGGGCGCACTTGGCCAAAAACTAGTATTTACTTTTTACGGGCTGGACTCGACTTCACTTGGACAAATTTCTGCAGACGGACATTGTCCATATTCGAATACCAGGCCCTCCCCAGTATAAAACATCGCTCAGATACGGAAAGGCAGCGCCTTGGACCCACCGAGACTAGAGCGCTTAGGAGACGCGAACAGATACCACGAATTACCAAACGAATTTTTTTCCTTGAATTACTTCCGGCGATCTCGCCGATTTGTATTTCTATCCGGCGACTCAGGCCCATTCGAAAACAAGCCTTCAGCAGCCGGATTGGACTCGGCTGCGTAGTACATGATGTACTCGCAATCCGCAGCCATGGCAGCGACAGCTCCCCAAAAGCCGGAGACTTTCATGCTGAGCACAGAGGCTCAGCAAGCTTTGCCTCATGATGCGCAAGTGGCCCTGCAACAAGTTGATAATTGTAAGTTGGTTTGGCATACTAGTCGACTATTAATATGGGTTTGGTGGCTAATATCTTCGCTAGTAAAATATTTCTTGATATCGGCACCAGTCGACTGGCAAACTGACCAGTACATTCGCCGGTTTCTTCTACCAACCGGAGAATACGTGTCTTGCGTATTATGGAACAATTTGTTCCATATTTCTGGCACTGACATCGTACGATGCCTTTCTTTTAGATTCCAGGCCTTCGGCCGTCCTGTAAGAAATTCAAAGAAATTTGAAGAGGGCATCTTTTCCGATCTTCGGAACCTTAAGTCTGGAACCGATGCTTCTCTCGAAGAACCGAAAAGTCCCTTTCTTGACTTCCTCTACAAGAACAACTGCATTCGAACACAGAAGAAGCAGAAGGTCTTCTACTGGTACAGTGTGCCGCATGATCGACTATTCCTCGATGCTCTAGAGCGAGATCTTAAGAGAGAGAAGATGGGCCAGGAGGCTACGACAATGGCTCAGAACGAACCAGCCTTGTCATTTCAATATGATTCGTCGCAGTCGCTTTATGAGCAGCTGACCAAAGCACAACAAGCTAACTCATCCTCCTTCAATGCTCAACAAGTATCTTTCCCTTCTCAATCCCAGGCTACGTCTCCAGTCATGAGGGCGATGGACTCGATGCCTCCTCCACAGATGATTCCCCAATCTTTGGCCCCTTTAACGGAGGGTATGGATGCCATGGTTTCCTATAACACGATGGCTGCGATGGCACCAGCAATGGTCCAGGCAATCCCCCAACAGGTCCAGCAAGTGATTAAGAGAGAACCTGACTATTCTCGTGTTCAGTACAGCCAGAACGGCGTGCCCGTTAGTCAAAGCCATCAGCGTCATGCTTCCATGCCTGCCTATGGTCTCGAATACTCACCCGCTCCTTCTTTCGTCTCTTCCCATTTTGAAGACTACAGCAATCGAGGCATCTCGTATGAGCCAATTACTCCCCCTCAACAAGCACTAGGCATGGTTGCCGAGCCGGCATACATTGCAAACGAAGAGACCGGGCTGTACAGTGCTATTCCAGATCATGCGGGTCTGGCCAATGGACTAAATGGAATAATGCAACTACCACCACCCAACCTAGCAGGACCGCAGTTCTCTCGCGGCTATGGCACAGGCAATGTCTACAGTGTGATTGAAGGATCGCCATCATACAAACAGAGAAGGAGGCGGTCATCTATCCCTCCAACTATGTCGGCTATTGCTGCTGTGACGGCGCAAGCTCAGGCCGCAACCCACCGCCCATCTGATCTTAGAAGATCTGTCTCGGTATCGGTTGGTCCCTTAGCCGAGGGTGACGAAATGCAGGGTCACTCTCCTCCAGGCCTAGCATACAGCAATTCTGCCATGTCAATTGCCAGTCACCAAAATAGAGAGATGCTCGAAATGTCGAGGCATGGCACTCCCTTGTCAGCAGTCGATGGCAGCCCGGCCTTGAACCCAATGTCTCTCCAACGACAGGATTTCTTGGGGCTTGCCAATGATGACTTTATTGGCGATGGTGGTATGAACGAACAACGAGCAATGCAGAATGGATCAAGTGTTGTCCGTAGGGCTCGGTCGGCCACAGTTTCCGAGCTTGGTAACCCTTATCCTCAAAAGTCTCACTCATGCCCAATCCCATCCTGTGGCCGTCTCTTCAAGCGTCTCGAACATTTAAAGCGGTAAGATCGAGTTTTTTTTTTTCTCTTCTAAGTGCGCGCGCCATTGTATATCTGACTCAATATCTAGACATGTGAGGACACACACCCAGGAAAGACCCTACATCTGTCCCCACTGTAACAAGGCATTCTCTAGATCCGACAATCTAGCACAGTATGACTCCTCATCCCTATATATTTCCTTTGTCAATTTGTCGGTCCTGTCATGAGCAACGATGTCAGTGCTACGCACGCAACAATCGAAAATAATCCTTGTGCGAGCCCAAGTCAAAACCCAGCAGCGTCTGCGTCAACTCATTGCCAGGGCCGGAAGGTCTCCATGTCTCAAGTATTCGAAGCTAACTTATTGCCACAGACACAGGCGTACTCATGACCGCAGTGATGGTGCTGAAAGCGGTCTCCCGCTTTCTGGTGAGGATGAGGATGAGTTTTCTAGTGAAGATCATCTTGGATCGCTTGAAGATGCCTCTCCTCAGTCCGACGGTGGCTATATATCAACCTCACTCGGCTCATTAACGCAAAATAACCACGCATTATCCAGCGGGGGATTGACGCATACTTCCACATTCAATCCTCTACAAACATTAAGCATGCCGATGACCATTAGTACGCCGAGCGGTGCCATATAAAGGCTGTATATCATTTCCTTTTTTTTATTTTCTATGCTGGGAAAAGACAGTAGTCTATTTTCCCCGTTGGTTTTTTATCAGTTTGCTAAATTTGGCATCTCGATGTTAGCATGTCCTAGCGCAAACCTGGAACCACGATCTACACAATTTGGTGTGTATTTGGCAGGAATGTGACGGTTGACATGTGGAGTAACGTTCTTCATGTTCACGAGGGATACCACAACACGAAGCATTTGATAGATTTGCGTTTTCTGGACCTATAGAGGGCCGATTACCTTTCTCCGATGAGAGACATAGGGTAATGGAGCATTAGCGACCATGAGTTGTTCCAGCGCAGCGAAGCTCCTTTGAGCACCTGTATATAATTATTTTTACTTTTCTGTCGCACAAGCATTTTTATAGCTTTAGAAAGTTGGTGACGCCCCCAATGGCGGCGCCAGTCTTCGAATCCCATAAAGGGCATTCAAAAAAGCGGACCTTCGAATAAATAATAATATTCTAAGAACAAGCCTCGCTATCTGATGAGTACACACTACTGGTATTCTAACCTCTGCGCCTAACTTGACTGCGGCTTTTGCGATAATTATGGAGTACTCTGGAACGTAGTGGCAGACGACTCAGAAATCGACTTAAAAATAAATTCAAGCTGTGGAACAGAGACATGCTTGCACTGTAACAGACTTCTCAGGGGCTAAGTTCTTTAGGAGGGATGTAAATATGCATTCATTATTCATTCGGGTGTGCAATTGGAATCATGATCTTCCAGACCCCGGGTTGCTCTAAAACTAACAGACGGTCCGGCTGAACTATTTTACAAATATACATAGAAAAATATGCAGATATTCTTACGGCCCGAAATCGCAAGACAGCGCCGTGTAGTTCGATTTCGCACCAAGGTAAAAATGCATGGCGTAATGCGAGTAACCTTGTGATAGTGACAAACCGAGGCTGAGCGCTTGTTTTGAGTATATTGGCTTAGCTCTGCTGCTCGGGAGATCTATACTTAACCAAAGCCACTACAGCACGACTTTCGCTTCGCTCGGGTTTCTATTCTCATTCTTGGTCTCGCCCTTCTTTTTCTTCTTCTGCTATCTCATTCCTCTTCCTCCTCTCATTATAGAA
>JAPESX010001076.1:0-11775 GCA_029590615.1 Nemania bipapillata | reverse complement strand
CGGCCTACAATCCCCGTCCTCCCCAACACCAGAGCTCCTTCGATGCGCCATCACAACCACCCCCGCCTCAGCCGACGGGCTCCGCGCCACCAATTCCCCATAATCAGCTACCTCATGTCATGACGCCGCCACCGCTACAGCCTGGCGGTCCGCACTATGATTCACGCCAGTCGTTGCCCAGCCAGGCCTCTTCACATGCTCAACACCCTCAGCAACCCCAATACAAGGCTTATGTACCGCCACCCATGGGGGGCGAGCCCAGTGCCCCGCAGGATTACTACCGATCAAATGCCGCATACTAATGAAGCATAGAGGGAGAAAAGGCTGCCAACATATGGCGAATCAAGGTGGAGTGTAAGAGGAAATATGTCGATTTATAAGACATAGTTGTGAATAAGCACCAGAGCATATTTTGGGAGCGCTCCGCACGCTAGGCGAGATGAGCTTTTGTAAACCACAGCGAGGCGGCCGGAATTAGATGAAATGCGGCCAGGGGTTCAAGAGCAGACGATGAGGACGATGATTGAGAAGATTTGTGAAGTGGAGCAATAGGAGGGAGGATTTGATGGGGGACGGTGAGACAGAGAAGTAAGTGAGTGATTCAGGGTCAGGACGTCGCTCTTATGCATCTTGTTCTGCCGTGCGCCTCGGTCAAGGTCGGGTTATATAGCATGGCCCTTTTGAGTTGGCTTTCGCGTCTACTTTGTTTATCATTCCTGGGGTATCGGGTCGTTTCGTCTCGTCTCATCTCATAGCAGGTTAACTTTGTTGATACCAGGGAGAGGTACGAGGACAGTGATAAAAACCGTTTTCTTCCTATATTGGCGCTGGCTTGCTTCCGTGCATGTATATGTAGGCATCCGGACCAACGAAATAATAATTATAAAGTACATGTAGTGCAGGGTGGACATCGGGTTCGGTATTGGGTTATGGGTATAGAAGGATGCAATAAAATGAACGTTATCTGTCTTGTTTTATTTGCATTGGTTCGTCAATGTATTCGTCAATGTATGCGCTGCTTCGTACCCGTCGATACATTCAAGCTCCCTCTCTTAAACGTAGATGTAGTGCAAGGTTCCTAGGTAGAGTAGGTACTTGGGTTTGGCGCATTTCTATTCCCGATGGTATATAAAATCTATAGGGAGGGAGTCTAATACGTACATACAATACCTATAATCAGCGATCGACGCGAACCAGCACATCACACCGCTCACTCTGCCTTGCGCCTAGCTATCTATCTAACGGGTGTCTGAACCTATGCATTCTTTACGTGTTACCAGACTGACCGACTAATTAAGCTACCTAAGTTCGAGTCTCGATAACGGCGATGTAACAACAAAACACGACCGAACCACCTCCATCCCATGTATTCCGTTACAATGTACCGTGACATGGCCGATCTGTCGTGGCCCGCAGTTTACCTGATTGATGTACGTGCGAGACGTGAGTACGTACGGACGTACGGACGTACGTGCATTGGAACGCCCGATCGTTATGTCGTGTCACTCTCGCTGCATACTTAGGCTAGCGCACGAACAGGCCGGGCGAAACTGGCAGGTGTTACAGGCACGGTACCGTTATGTACGTGGCAAGGTATCATGTATGTTATCTTATCTAGGTCTGTATTTATGTAGGTAAGTAGATACGGCGAGGAACCTCGCGCCGTATAGATGAACGATGGCCGTGGTGACATGGAGGTTGGCTATGAATTGAAGGGAAAGGGGGATTGGATGATCATGCATGTATGAATGTGCAGTATGCTATAGGATCGAAACAGCAGAAACTCCTCCCCGCCACCTTCCTTACTGATAGGAGAGGGGCAAGGCTGGGGGGGTTCGCGACCGTTACCGTTATCGACGCCACAGGGATGATCATCATCAAGCGGAACCGACCGGCATATGTGCAAGAATATGTGTGCAGATTCAATTCAGGAGGGTCCTTGCGAGACTTAACCCTTTACTGTACATCCAGCACACCGGGCTGGGAGATTTAGTCATAGAAACACTCCTGTGGCAAAACCAGAATCCCAAATGTGTAAATATCCAGAGGAGCGGAGTTAAAGGTCGGGTCCGAGGTTTGCTAGATTTATCAATTGAGGGTACAAAACGATCGAACTGGATAACTCACCACTCATCCATTCATTACCTGCCATGCTTGTGTGCGCAATATCTTCGGCTTGTGAGACAGTAAAGAAGACTGCCTCACTAGAGACCCTGCTCAGTTGGGAATAATGGGGAATTGCTGATGCTGCGGAAAACAGACAGCTCAAAATAAAATACTTAGGGGGGNTTCAGCTAGGGTATGCATTTAATGTCAGCTCTTCAGCTCACACTATTTAAATGCACTCGGGAATTAGGTCATAGCCTGCTGAAGAAGGTCGATGGCATGTTGGATCTAATATTGTAATTTTTTTTTCTTTTTTTTNCTTTTTTAAAAGAGGGGACGCCTGTCAGAGTAATCTAAATACATGTCCCCGTGGCATTAGACTCCGCCTCCCTATTGCTACCGCTGAGAGCTTTGGCGGGTGATATTCAAGTGTAGAGCTAGGTCTTGTCGGAGTCGGCCCGACAATTGATGACATTCAGATTGTCAAGACGTAGTATAGTAAACAGGATGTCTTTCTGCTAATGTGCTTGATTTTTATCGAATAACGTCCCCTAGCTCGAAGATAGAGGGCCAATAGAAGCACCCGTAGCCGTGCATGTTGTCTCTTGCTGTGCCTCAGTCGTCATCATAATGGCCTGTTGATATAAGTCGTGGGTTGTAAGATCGTATGTTAGGGGTGATTCAATTCGACGTCGGTGATGTCCAACGTTTAGGATTGCAACCCGTTTCCCTTAACCTAGCATGTCTTAAAGAAGACTGGAGTTGTCGCAATTAACGTGGTAATCCTGACCATGCTTGATTTCAAGGGTCCTCGAGCCAAAGACTCTGTTCTAGCAAGTCGATCACCTGTTGAATCAATCTTTGATCTTCCTGTAACTCGATGCACCGATGGAGCCACGGTTGCTCGATCGTGTGAGGGAACCCATGCTTCTCCTTCGCTATGTTAGAAAAGTGGCTCCAGTGATTATTGAACTGCGCCGCCAGTACCTGAGCAGCATCGACACTATTATTCCGCGCATAGAAACTCCCTACGGCCGATATGGCGTCGATAGTTTGCAAATGAACTGGTCCATATATATCGAGGCATAATTCGATGAGACTGTGGCCAATACGTGATGCTTCCTCTATGTTTCCTTTCCCTTCCTCGATCTCAAACATCGTCCAAAGGCATTTACACCGTAGATGATTATACTCCTTACAATCGGGGTATTGTAGTGAGTCTATCCATGCCAATATCTGCCGTATCACTGTGTCTGCGTCATCAAGTTTGCGCTGTTCAAGAAATAAGCAAGCCATTCGAAACTTCGCCTCATTAAGTAGGAATTGGCCTGAAATCGAGCCTGATAGGAAGCGCATCATGCCTCCCAGTGCTTCTCTCGTAAAGCTGTAAGGAACCATCCCACTACATTGAAGTTGGATGAAGACGAACCCCATTTGGACGAGGCTGTTTTGGTCTGCGGGAAGTAGGCCAGCTTGCCCTCTGCAACTGTTCAGATACGATTCAAATAAGGCTGCAGCGTGTTTCTGAAGCCCAGGCAAGCCGGTTATATTGATACGTGACCAAACACGGTTGAAAGGGTGATCACGCGGCAACATGACCGAAGTCAGATTTGAAGCATATTGGATGAAGATTTCGCCTAGCCTCGTATCCCTATGAGCAAGCAGTAGGGCGGCTTTGTAAGTGGCTAGCCAAAAGAACGGATCAGGATTCATTAGATGAGATTTGTATTGCTCGAAGCAGATATTAAGCAGAGCAAACCCTTCTTGAGTTCGATTATGGTAGATGAGGCCTTGCGACATTGCCAAGTAATGCGCCCAAGTGAATGCATCAGGCACTGGTGCTGTTCTCGAGGCTTGCTGCCACACCCCAGACTCGACCGAACCAACGATATAGTTCTTGAGTATGAGCATACACTCATGTGGGACCCTGAAATCGGTGGGGTCATCAAGGTGCGGAGTAAGAGTTGGCGGATCCTCAGGGGTAGGTGAAGGCGTTCGACAAATGATATGAGACGATGGTGGTGAGATTTCAGATGACGAGATGGCCGGTTCTTTTTCTACCATGAGGATCTGTTCTGAGACTATAGCGGCAGCGCGATATCTGCGTATAGCGAGATATTAGCCCCNACCCTTTGCTAGCAAAGCTTCTACCAACTCATGGTCCATTTCGGCCGAGACGAAGAGCATGGACAGTGTGCATCATTTCCAACCGAGAGGCTGGGGAGCTGAAGGCCGAGGAATCTCTTATACGTACCGATATCGTTGGAGACGCTCTGGGTTGATCCTGCGGCCCCTTATGTAGACGACGGAGGACTTGCCAGCCTTTGCTCGAGCCGTCTGCTGGCGGAAGATCTCCACGGCATCCTCAGCTTTGATCTTCTTCTCGATTCCCCACTGCTGAAAGCGCGCCTTGTACATCCGTACGCTTTTGGTAGAGAGAGGGTTAATAATGGAAGCACGCCAGGAGCGACAGGCCTGAGAGCCCTAACCTGACTTACGTTGCAAAGAACTCATGTTTCTCTTCCATGACCTGCATGGTCTCCTTCAATGTCTTATTTTGGTCTCTGTAGAGAGCTGTGATTAAGGGCTGGTGGTTGGCCCAGTCGTTGGCCGTAGCCCAACCGTCAGGAGGACGGGCGCCATCGATAGAACGAGAAGTGCCCATGTCGCTGGGAGAGACGTCGTCCACGGATAAAGTATAAATTTAAGAGACAGCAATGACGCTAGGAGAGGTTACTACGGGGGCTGAAGTCGCATAAATGGCGTGAAGGTCCTCAATAATGGAACCAAGTTAGCTGCACTTGGCTCCCAGATGGAGGGTGGTATGAGTGTGATGCTTTTGCGAAAATGCATACAACAACGCGGAGGCGAAGATATACATATACTGGCTCGGGCTCCGTGCTTGGACCGGCACATGATATCTAGGCGAGAAATGGACTGGCCGTATCGGACCCCGTAAGAGGTGAGGTAGGTATCCTGGGATATATACTGTAATACTGTAGTGCAGTGTGCAGGTCAATGGATGTACAGGAGTGACAACACGGACCCCTCGACGATGCTAGGTATCTTTCTGTATATGGGCAATCCGGGATGTGTAGCTGCACAGCAGACGGACGGCGTCAATCTATGACCACTCACAGAGGGTTTGGAAAGAGAGCAACCTGCTATCACTCCCTTGCAGTGAGTTCATGGGATGGCAGGCATATGTAGGCCAGTAGCGTAGAGGGGGGCAGAGGTGGACAAGGGGCCCATCTGCCCTAGCCAAGAAGCTAGACTAGTCGACGGGTTGTACAGTCGACACTAACTTTAAAGCTTGCCACTAGTCTAAGTTAGTGCACCTAAATAAAGCAGTCCCTAGTCTACAAAGACACAGGTGGGTACGATACCTACGCTAGGCTAGACTACGTATAGCCTACACATATTCTGTATTATGTATGTACTACACACACACGGAGAGGGAGGGAGATCGGAGAACGGCAGTCCCGTGCCAGGTAGGTATTGGTATTGGCTATGATGATGAATGTGTGGGATGGCTGCTGGGTAGTGTGTGTATGAAGAGGCGGCCAGACATACAGAGGGATGCATACTTCAAGTATGCATGTAGGTAAGGTAGAATTGGTGTTGAGGCGTGGTCGTGTCTTATGTCACCCATCTCAACGGAAACTCTTTGGGTACCATTGGCGACCAATTGGGTAGCTGAAATTAGGCTGGAAGCCGAGATGTCCCCCCTGTTTTATACAGTAGAGAGTAAGTAGATTGGTACTGTATACTGAATCCCGAGTGCTGAATGCTGAAACATTGGTACAGCATTTTATATGCAGCATTTATTCTGTTCCTGCCCTCAGGTAGGTATAGGTATATTGTAAATCCTAGATAATTATTTCGGTAGTGAGAGGGAGTGGGGGCTGGTTGTATAGATGTTCCGTAGATACCTCTAATTCTTAGCTGATGACTTTGGGGGATCTTGACTAAGTATGATGCCTACATAGATATTTTGCACACTTACCTATCCGTTTCTGCATTTCTAGTGATATTGGATACTCAGGTCGCCGGACGTGTCGCGCATATGGTCCGTTCCTGCAGTAAGGCGCCAAGGATTGTGGTCACCGCGAAATATAACTATTCATGACAAATCTGTCTCATGTACAGAATATTGATTAATAAACATATATCTTCAACAGGGCGGTCTGCAGTCTGAACCACGATAACCCAGCCTGATCCCGAGGATTCGGTTTGCGGTTGGCTAGAGGTAGTAGGCTCATCTGCACCAACCAGCAGATATTAATTACAGGACATGCATGTATATAGATAGGCACCTAGTGTATAGCGTGTATATCACCCCTGAGCAGTCAGTAGAGGAGACGAATTTGAACGCGCTGGCTTCTCTTATAATGTCGCCCATACTTTGATGTAAGTAGCAGATGCATCATGCATGACGAGGGATATCCACATGACTAGCGCTGCACATGAGCCAACTGTCTATACTTAAGCTAACTGTATCGAGTAACATATATAGGTGGCGTCGTACCTAATAGGTTCCAATGAAAGTGGGTACCTAAATAGCGGGTGTCAGCACTGTAAGGATAACCTCTTAAAGTGTATACATATTTAAGTATCCGGTAGATAGGTGGCAACTAAACATCATTGGTCGCCACACTCAGAAACTTGTGGCTTCTTTCCAGACGAGGCGGTTGGCCGGACAAATTGTGTCATCTACATTGTAAACTATAAACATGGTCCAACTAGTCAACCGACCAATGGCCTATCAAACGGACTACGTGCTCGTAGACTAAAACGCTTGCGTCGTTGTCTGTTGTTGCCTACCTAGCTACAGCAAGACTCCCTAATTACAAACAATGCTATCATGTCACTCCAACCATTGGACGAGTAGAGATATAATAATAATAAGTTGAGCTAGCTCATGCGGTATGTTGCCCCCCACCAGCATTCACCATATATAACATATCTATTTATTCCATCCTAATCATGAAACGAGACAGCACAAAGCCAGGCGACCGCTTCGGCTTCCAACCAAAGAACAACCTCACTTCAACCGATCTACCCACCTTCCACACCACCCAAGTCACCCAGCTCAGCGAACCTCCCAACCCTAACGAAACACTTCGTGAGCCATCTACCGAGTCATACGCGACCCAAGAGACTCGACTCCTCGTCGCCATGGTACAAGAGCAGGCACCTCCCAAGGCGCCATTGCGTTCCGGGGGAACCAATGAATCAAATGGCACAACTGGCACACAGCCCGCCATCGTCTCTAGAAAAGAAGGATCCGGGGCTCCTGCCACTTCGTATACGCCGGGCTTTGCGAACCCCACCACTTCGAACGTATTCCCTCTTCCCCGCCCGGCCGTGAAGGAGAGGGTCTATTCGGGGGGTAGTAATCTCGATGACAAGTATGCCAACTTATTCATACAGCCCAAGAACCGCCCAGAGCATCATCGTCCACAGCGGATAAAAGGCCCGCTCCAGCCTTCGTACAAAGATAGGAAGCCTCCTCCCAACCCGGTCTTTCCCTCGGCACCTGGTTCAGCCGGTAATCCTGTGACAATCCCTGACAGCGACCCCGTGTCCATCGTCCCCATCTATAGCCAACCGGGTGTCTTCTCTCAATACGTGGATCCAAAGAAAGCCGCCGCCGATATCAAGGCTCTTTTAGAGGGCTCTCTGGATGAAGAAGATGACGAGGAAAAGCCTGCTAAGGGAGAAATCACCGAGGACAAGTCTCGCATTGAAGGGCTCAGTGTTCGACTTCTCCCTCACCAGATCGAGGGTGTTGAGTGGATGAGGAATCGAGAGCTCGGCCCCGTTAAAAAGGGCAGAGTACCCAAAGGTGGTCTTCTGGCTGACGACATGGGTCTTGGGAAAACATTGCAGTCCATCTCCCTCATTCTTACAAATGCCAAGCCAGCTGATAAGCATCCCGGAGTGGAAAAGACCACTCTAGTGGTTGCACCTTTGGCTCTAATACGTCAATGGGAAGCTGAGTTGAAAGAGAAGATCGACGACTCCCACAGGTTGAAAGTTCTTGTTCACCACGGACCCCAGCGCACTAAGAGGTTTGAGGATCTTCGCCGATACGACGTTGTTATTACTACCTACCAGATTCTCGTCTCGGAGCACAATCACTGCAGCGAGAGTGTAAAGGCAGGGTGCTTCGGCTTGCATTGGTACCGCGTGATCCTTGATGAAGCGCATACCATCAAGAATAGAAATGCCAAGGCCACGAAGGCTTGTTATGAACTACGAAGCGTGTATCGATGGTGCCTGAGTGGAACACCGCTTCAGAATAACTTGGACGAGCTGCAGAGTCTGGTCAAATTCCTACGGATTAAGCCCTACGATGATCTGCGCGAGTGGAGAGAACATTTTGACTTGCCAATGAAGAACGGCAAAGGTCATGTTGCTATTCGGCGGTTACATAGCGTGCTGCAGTGCTTCATGAAACGCAGGACAAAGGACATATTAAAACAGGACGGAGCGCTCAGCACTGGACCTAGCGGGAGCACTGGTGACGAGAAGGACGAGAAGAGTGCACCTTCTGGTTTCAAGGTGACCGAACGCAAGGTGGTGTCTATTGCCGCCCAGTTTGCACCTGCAGAGCGGCGATTCTATGATCGCCTAGAGCAGCGGACAGACAAAAGTCTAGAGGCGATGATGCGTGGCAAACTTAATTATGCCAGTGCCTTGGTGCTCCTGTTACGCTTAAGGCAGGCATGCAATCACCCAAAGCTAGTAGAAGGGAAGCTAGAGAAGGACAAAGATGCACTATCTGAAGAGACCCGGCCAAAGAAGAGTGATGCTGATGTTGATGCTCTTGCGGACTTACTCGGCGGGCTCGATGTCGAGGTTAAGCACTGCGAAATCTGTGGCTGGGAACTAGATGGAGAGCATCGCCAACCTGGATCTGACAAATGTAAAGAATGTTTTGCCGACCTTGAATATTTCAAACACCATGAAGAAGGTGGTGAATTGAAAACACCCAAGACGAGGACCAGGCACAAGAAGAAGGCTACGAAGTCTACGAACCCTACCAAGGCCAACAGCAAGGAGCCGGCACCGGAAGAAGTAGAATCTGCCACTTTCGTTAAGCGAAAACCTAGAAACCGACGTGCCATCATCGATAGTGATGACGAAGAGGAGGAGGGCGAATGGATCGTCTCCGGTGACGAACAAGGATCCCTTCGCTTAGGCAAAGCCGGTGGCTCCGATGATGAGAATGCCGAGGGCGATGGCGAGACAATTCATACGGAAGACTCGGAAGAAGATGAGTCGCAAGTGGATAGCCGCTTAGACAGTTTTGTTGTAGACGATGGCGAAGACACAAAGTCAGAAGACCTTAAAAGAGCAATTGAAGGTCCAGATTCAGATGACGACGACCTCGAATCAATTTCAGCCTTGCACACTCGATTATCACAAAAGCCCTCGCAAACCTCTGAGCAGGAAGATGAGGACAGCGAGACCGGTTCCGAGTCTGACGACGATGCAAGCTCTGTGAGTGATGGGGGCATCTCGGAATCAGAACTACAGGACGATTCAGATGCCGACGAGAGTGGTTTGCTATATAATAAGCAACACAGGCATCAGCAAACACCGCACGTCCTTGCCTCGGCCAAGATCCGCCAGCTAACATCAATCCTACACAAGGAAGTCCAAGAGCATAAATTCATCGTCTTCTCACAGTTCACATCGATGCTAGACCTCATTGAGCCATTCCTTCGCAAGGAAGGTCTGAAGTATGTACGATATGACGGCGGGATGAAGAACGATGCACGTGAAGCATCGCTGCACAGCCTGCGCAACGACAAGAATACGCGAATATTGCTCTGTTCACTCCGATGCGGAGCACTCGGTCTCAACCTTACGGCTGCCTCTCGCGTCGTTATACTTGAGCCTTTCTGGAACCCCTTCGTCGAAGAACAGGCCATCGATCGTGTACATCGGCTCACGCAGACGGTAGACGTCATCGTCTACAAACTCACAGTCGAGAACACGGTCGAAGAGCGTATTCTCGAGCTTCAGGAGAAGAAGAGGCTCCTCGCGGCGACAGCCATCGAGGGAGGGGCCAAGAAAGAGTCACTCAAGCTTGGCTTGAACGAAATGCTCGATCTCTTCAAGCACATGGGCAGTGGAGGTGGCCGGGATGATGACGATAACAGCCGACTTAGTTACCATGAATCAGTCGATGATAGTGTTGTGAGTGTGCAGAGTGCGCGAAGCAATGCGTCGAAGCCGAAGGGTAAACAAGAAAGTGCTGTTTGGGGACGTCGATGGTAGATATCTCCTAACTCTACCACTGCTGATGTCAATTAGGCGTCGGCCTACGTGATGAAGCCACAAGGCGTTATGGTGTTTTCGTGTGGCTAAACTATCTACAGTGGTGTCTTATAGATTTGGGCAGGTGAAAACAGCCTTGGCCTTCGCATAGGGTACGAGGGCAGGAAGAGAAAACGGCGGATAGTGACACACGCATTTGTATGACTGGAAATGGATTATGATGATGGATACTCTGCATGTTTTCATGTTGGGCTAGGTTTCTCTCGGGTAGATAAACTACTTACGTACTGAATATTCTATATTGTTACTTCAAGATTGAAGGATTCTCAAGGTTCGCAAAAGTCAGTATTTCGAATGCACGTCACGTTGTTACGCCAAGTGCACTACACTAAAGCCATTTGCAGGCGCATGAGTGAGTGAAAAAGGAGGCATTGCGTTAACGGACCCCAGTATGTAGGTTCCGGTTCCCTAATAAGCTATATAGCTCAACATCTCCATCGCTCACAGCTCGATCGAATAGGATGATATCCGGTATCAGGGTTTCGACCTCCATAATTTCTGCCCCCCCCCCCGGCAGATACACCTACATCTTTAGCTGCATTGAACTCGGAGATCTTTCCCTTCTCATACGTCTTCCACGTAGACAAATTTTCTTAGCCAATTAGGTAGACAACTATAAATCTAGCTAATATCAGGCATCTATTACCAGCTTCAAGGTTAGGCTATAGATCAAATGCCAAAATGAGAGACTGTATAATCTCGCTCTATGATCAACAGGTGGATATTCTTAGGGACATCGCTTCAAGTAGTTCTCACGAGGTGTCGCGACAATTAGCAGACTAGTAACTACTAGTCTACTAAGTCAGCCTTACCTAGAGTCTTGGATTATATACTCTAAGAGATCGCGACACCAACTACACGGTCGTGGTGTTGCCTTATAAGAACAGCGCCATGTCAGACTCCTCGTCGTGGATGACGAGCTCAAGGCGCATCAAGATGCCCCCGCTGCTGCCGATCCCGCCCGACATTTCCAAGCCCGGCGATAAACTCTGCGACATCTGCCGGACCATCGACTTTGAGCCATCGGCATTCTTCATCGGCGCGGAGGGACCGGATCTTCCCTCCTCCTCCTCGTCCGATGAAGATGGCTCGGCGGAGACAGATGAGGACGAGGAAGAGGAAGACGAGGAAGAGGACGATAGTGTGGCCTTGTCAAATGACGACATATCCGACGCCTCGGATGAAAACGCCAATGAATCTGATGACGACGATGACGACACATCGGAGATGTCATCCGAATCCTTCGCCCACGACTTCATCACCCTCGGCAAGATCACCTCCGTGCGGAGCCGTACCCACTGCCCCTTCTGCCGCCTC
>JAPESX010001075.1:0-11776 GCA_029590615.1 Nemania bipapillata | reverse complement strand
TGCGGTCTCCCGGCCAAGTCCTGTGCCCGTTCCTCCGTCATCTGGCCCTCGCCCGGTTTCCGGTGCAGCACCAGCCGGATGGCGGCATCTATAAACGAGGCCATTGTGTCACGGTCGCATATACATATACATATACTGACGGAAGGAGAGGCGATCCGACTGAACTAGCTATGTAAAATAGGGTGCAAGACGGAGAGAGAATAGGAGGTGAGTGAGCCATGCGACGACGACACAGCATGCGCACGCGAGGGCTGCGTCGTGTTTTTCTTTTCTTTTTATTCTTTTTTGCACGGGACTTACAAGACAAGACAGTATATACTTACTAACTTACCTACTACTACCTACTCTATCTCCCTCGACTCCAACTAGCCAGCCAGCCAGCCAGCCAGCCAGCTCGAATCTGGTGCCTATCTCCCCTCCCCAATGGCATGGTCCATGGCTCATGACCCATAGCTCGAGAACCAGAGCGTGCTGCAGGCGTTATTACGCTACGTATGCATGGCGCGTAACATTTCAGGTCTAGCCGTTGTTCAGCTCGACGCCGCACGCAGAGAGCTGCCCGAAATGGAGGAAGAGTGTCCCCGAAAGGGGTGCGATATCAGCTGTCATAGGTTACCAGAGATGCGTCGGCAATCATTCGAGCTATCTCTACCACGCTAATTTGTAGGGGTTCGAATTGCCGGGGGTGGAGTGTTAGGTATTTCCACTGTTAGGACAGTGGACCTGAACCAATCAATAGTCTCAAACGGGACGTCCCGTTTAGATTTAGTAAGTCCACTGAGACACGTTCAATCTAGACACGTTCGATTGATCGTTTTCCCCCCACAAGACAAGCAAAACCTACACGAACAGGAAAAGAGAGAAAAATGAGGAGAAATATAATAACTAGATGGGAGAGAATAAATATATATAGAGAGTCACGATAATTTAGTCTTCATGCAGCAGATATCTGCTTTAAGAAAAAGGGCTGAATTATTCTGTAACTTAGTTGGGCACTGTACCAACGTTCGTGTGGTACCTACTGTACATACATAGGTACTTATTAATGGTTGACCCACATTTACCCCGGCTATCCTAGTGGGTACACTAGTCCACATTGCAGACCTTAGTAACAATTGCCAGCCCATCTGGTGTAGTGGAAACACGTCCTGTAGATTGAACCGGCGCCTTGGTCGCACCAGTCACACTGGAAGCGATAGGAATAAGCCCGACGGAATTAATGATCAGGAAGACCTTGGTTCAACCCCAAGGGTGGGCTTTTTTTCTTTTTTTTTTTTCTTTCAAAAACTAGCAATGGCAGTTCCCTAGACTAGACGTTAATAATACTAGAAATACTATTGATTATTACCTGCCTATAGGCGACTACCTATAGGTTTGTATTATATAGAATACAATACAGCAACGAACTACCCAGGTAGTTGCTATAATTATACATTTGATGCGATTATAGTCATAGCATAGTATAATACTGTGAAGCAAAAGATCCTTGACTTGTGTAGAAGCGTAATAGGCTGGCTCCTACGCACTTATTCATACCTAACCTATATAGAATGCTTGGGGTGCTGTGGTGTAACTTACTGCATGTATGTAAGCCAACACTGCAAGATGCCGGCGACCTGGTTTATGCGCCTCGGCTTCTTGGTGTAAACAACCTCCTTTTTAAGTGGTTATTATCTGAACCGAGGTAATCATAAATGTATCTGAAAAATACTCTACAATTACCCTTATAGCTACAATAGTAGAGCTTAGAATATTTAAACTCCCTAGAACTAGGCAGTAGGTATAGTGTTTTCAACTGACATTCCGTACCTGCAGGTAACTATTGTTTAGTGCAGTTGTATACTTAATAACATTTAGGCTAGTGCATGCTTCTTTGTATATGTAGATGCAGATAGGGGAGAAGCAATCGATGTGATTCGGTGGAATGGTTCCAGGCTAAGACCCGAGGTGAATCTTATACTAGGTAAGTATTTAGGTTGTCGATCACAGAGTTCTTGGGACACCGTTGCAGATAAAAGAAATTCGGCATCGTTGCGAACCGAGATTACTCCGCATACGTATTGAAGATATTGCATAGTAATGTTCTCCGCAACTGTATACAAATTCTTCAACTCTCTTCCATCTTGGGAATACAGGGCGGTGGCGCAGATACGTGAACACCGCTGTAAGTATACTGGAATAAACTGATAAAAATCCCTTCTTGTCTTGCTCTATTATAGGCTGCTCAGTGCGTGCCCGCCAAGAGCGACACCCAGACGACGCCATGTTCTGGGCCGCCATGGATGTAGCTGTGCTTACATGCCCATAACAAAAAGTTGGAGATGAGTGACAGGTCATCGGGTCCTTACCACCCATGTCACCTCAAATATTTCCTCGTTGAAACATAGGGCTGATGAGGTTGACATGCAATGATGGCTGAGTGGACGAGGCTGTCAAATATCTACAAGGTTTGACCGCCATGGCGCGCTCATATTTCCGCTTAGAGCTTTCCTGGCTTACGTACAATAAAACCGTACCATCTCGATACAGTATTGGTGCGATGTAGGGAAGAGGTCTCGATTTCGACTCGACGCCACCGTTCTGCAAAATGGCGATCATTTGCCCAATATACTATGCTTAGAAATGGATAAAGCCGTTACAATGCAGCACGCACACTAGCAACTAGTCCACATGATGACTACCTGTTCAGGAGATGAGCGGAGCTCAATCTAGAAGCCAGCCTCTCTAAGCTCTACTAATAAACTCTCGAATCATATAGATACAAGTGCAGTTAAAAGTAGGTCTCGTGTCATGAAAATCGGATGCAGACCGCCATCTTCGGGCACATTTCCCATTTGTCATATTGCCACTTATCCTTGGTACACAAGAGGCCGGCAATAGCCTTGTCACGACAGGCATCACAGCCTTCGTAATATGATCTCTTGTATGCCGGCCCGAGACACAATACGATCCCGTGCAAGAGCACAATATAGATCATACGTGGTGAAATGGCGATTACACCAGGTAGGTAAGAATCTATGATGTCACATTCCCAAAGTAGAGGAGTTAAGGATGGAAGAATAGGCTGCGCGATATATTTCTAGGGGTTTCAGAAAGCGCATTTCGCACGAAAGGATCAGAAATCGGACGCAAAACACCAGCGACCAACACGTACCCATTACGATCCCCTAAACCGTGAGCCTAAACTTCAACAAGTCCCTCTCCACAATCTCCTCCCTCCTCATCTCCAGCTCCCCCATATCCCACCCCACGCTCACAAACCGTCCACTCAGCCACGCCCTCCTCTCCCTCGCGAGCCAGGCGATCGAATCCCCCGCAAGCTCAGGCGTGTCTTTGAAGAGGTGGCGGTACTTGGGGTTTACGTTGTCGGCGATGTCGGTGAGCACCTCGCCCGGGTGCACGGCGAGCACGACGAGCCCCTGCGCCGCGTGCTCGCGCGCGAGGAACTCGGCGATGCGGCAGAGCGTCGCCTTGGACGTCTGGTAGCCCAGCATGTTCTCCACGAGCTTGTGCGCGCCCGCGCTCGACATGAGGACGAGCGTGCGCGTGCTGCTCTTTAGGAGCTGTGGGAGGAACGCCCTGGTGCACACTGTCGGTATTAATTACCACAATCGTTAGCCCACGAACTGCTTATGTATATTTGACGTTCTATTTCTTCTATACGGAAATGCCGATGCCGCCCCCCGGTTAAGAGGCTGAATGGCGTAGGTATGTATGTTTGTATATTATTTTTAGCAGCGACATGGGATGATGGGACGACTTACGGTAGGTGGCGCGAATATTCAGCTCCCACATCCCCCACCAATCGTCCGGCCTAGTCTCCGTCAGGGGCACGACAGCCGACATGCGGCCGGCATTATTCACCAGCACATCAAGAACGCCGCCGAACGCGTCCCCCACGACCTTCGCGGCCTCATCCAGATCCGCAAGATCGAGGCCTCCCGCGAGATCGCCCAGACCCTCGCCACAAACCCCAACGTCTCCTACATCCCCAGCGGCAACAAGCAAGGTGGTGGTGGCAGCAGCAGCAGCTTATTGCTGTCCGTTGGCAGGGCGTAAAAAAAAACTTCAAGGGCCTGGGGTGGGAGAAGGGGGGNAATTTGGGACAGAGAGTTGGTTGCCATGATGGAGCTGGAAGTATGAGTATAACAACTCGCACAGCAGAGACGAGGGCAGCCTCCTATGTATATTAACGCGGTACCACCCGGTTCTCCACTCGGGATCACGATTAATAGGTGCTCCTACCACTTAACAAAGAAGTAAAAACCTTAGTTCCCCTACGTCTACTATGCTTGTGTTTTTCACAAATCCATCCGAGATGTTCTTTCATGCTTATTAGTCAACGCTCAATTACGAAAAGCACACCTCTCGTGGCTTCAAAAGCAACTATCAACGGTGTCTAGCTAGTCCCATCGTTGAATATCTTATACTAGTATACTAGTCTAGTATTCGGGAGATTCCGTGGAGCTTCCACCAAGAAGTTCTACCGTTAGAGTCGAATGTAGGTAGCCTTCAAAATGCCTGTGAGTCCCTTCACAAGCCCCTAACGCCTCCAAGTGAACCTCCAAGTAAACCTCCAAGTAACGCCATTGCCCAATCACAAGAATAGGGACCCGGGTTCTAAAGCCGCCTTCTTCAACGCCTGTACGCCTTTATCCTAGGATCAAGTCCATTCCTTGAACCGGGTATCCGCTCACAAAAAGCCAAATAATGCGCCAATCCACGCCCAAGAATCAATTGAACGTAGGCATCTTGACCTTCGCCCCGCCGACCACAGCCCATTCCTCACCAGGGGGCAGCAGGTTCCCAGTAGAGCCCACGGACCAACCCTTTGCTCTCATCGTTTTCCACTCCTCTTGGACCTTAAGCCGGACTAGGTCCCCGGCCGCTCGTGCGTCTTCGGCGCTATCATGCCCTTCCGGAGAACCTTCTGCGGGTTCTACCTGAATCTGGCGGTTAAGTTTGGCCTGCATTAGGTATTTGAGACCGTTGCGCATGGGGAGGCCACGGGCGTGGGGGTATAAGAGGACGGTATCAACGCAGGTCGAGTGAATGATGCGTGCAGCGTTTAGATCATTTTCGAGCCCATGGCCGATCAGCGGTGTTTCGGCGCTAATGACAGTAAATAGTAGATCTCGGGCAACCTTGGGCGACGGGGCGATCTTCAACCTGCGCGCAGGCTTCTGGGTAGGGTCCGAAGTTGGAACAATAGTAGGTCGGTGGTTAAACCCAACCGCACATCGCTCGGCTGAGGCCATGTCCTCTGGTCGCACGCCTGAAAATCGAGTATTGAGGTCCAAGACCTCGCCTACGGGCTGAACCAAAATGTCGAGAAGGACTTCGCCAGTTGGCCACGAGACAACAGTGAGCCGAATTAGTTCTAGGCCAAAGACAGTGTAGCCCATCTCACAGTCGAAAGAGACGGCCCGATCCTTGGGCACTAGGGCATTAATCGGAGTCCTCATAAAGTTGAGACTAGAAGCAAGTCTCTTGGGATCCGTCGTCTTAAAAACGTGGTGGTGGGCCAGTGTGCAACCACCAGCTTCGTCGTCAAAGCTCCTCTGACAGCACCTATACCTGCGTTGGCCCTTTGACCGATCACCTGGCGCTCGTTCCGGGAAATATGGCTTCCCCGGGTGATAGACACAGGGCCCGTTCGAAGATAGAGCACCATCTATGGCCCGACGACCAGGGAAGACTTGAAAACGTCTTGTACACCTGTCGCAAGTTTCCGTGTTTCCACAGGCACTGACAGCTGCCTTGGAAGCCTGAATGTCCTCTTCAGACGGGATCTCAGAAATATAGCCGTGGGCTTTTAAAGAAGTCAGGTCGTACACCAGCCGGTGAAGGAATTGCACCTCCTGAGTCTGGGTAAGTCCCGTCTCTATAGATACTTCCGCCTTTTTCGGAGCTGGCTCTATGCTGGTAGAGTTGGCGCCTCGCACCGCCTTAGCTCTTTCGTCTTTCCATTGAGCAAGAGACATTTTCTTATATGTTAGAATTTTTGTTCGTATTGAGGTATTGTAAATGGAGGTTTTCTTGGTGGCAATCTCCTGCTCTTCATCTAGTGCTTTAACGATGAGTTCTTGTTTAGATAAGAGCAATTTCTTGTCTGCACCCTGAGCTGTCTTCTTCAATTCATCATTCAGCCTCTCGAACTCCTTGTGTAAGGCTTTTACTAAAGCTACCCGTGTAGGATGGCTTGCTGGGGCCTTCTTTAACAAGCGAGGATTGAGGGATTCGGGCTCTTTGTTAGATGGTTTTGGTAAGGGTTTAGAAACAGTGCGTGGAGAGCTGGTATTCAATGCATGAGTAACAGTGACAGGTTGCTCAATGTCGACTTGATGGCTCTCTGTGTGCCTTTTAGTTTGAGCGGAGGGGAGGGGGTCACGTTTTATGATACGAGGTAAACTATCCTCATGTCTGGCTGGAGGTGTGTTCACAGGAGAATGCTTTCTTTGTTCTCTGGGTTGTGCCTCTGGTGAGCTAGTCAGAACGGGGGAGCGGGAGCGGGAAAGGGACTGGGAGAGGGACTGTGAATGTGAGAGTGAGGCGGCAGTGCCCTCTGCGTCGAGCTTTATTCGCTTCCTCTGCACGTCCTGTTCCGATGGGCCCTTATTATACTGGCTGTCCTCGTAGGGACGAGAACGAGAGGTAACCGGTGCTCTAAGGGTGTTCTGGTTGCTTAAAATTTTATGGTTGACAACTTTACTGTTGCTCTCGATCTTGTCGCGGGCATGGCTGAACAGACATTGAAATGCAGTACAGTTGTCGCCTGCGGGGCAGGGTAGACTTTTGAGAGCTGCTAACGTGTTTGCCATGGTCATCAGGCAGGCAAGCTAACAGCTAGAGCTGGTCGACGGCAGCTCAGGAAGCTAGTTAATGGAGAATATGACAGGCAAGAAGCTCAGTCACGGCGTGTTTGCTTCACTGAGTTTGAGACGATAGGTAGGTACGTTATCACTTTAAGAACCTTACAAGGCAAATTGCAGGATGAGACGTGTCTAAGATAGAAAAGCCAAATATAGGATTTGTGTAAAGGGGAAAAAGGGGCGTCAACAATGCTATATAGAGTTCTTCATAGAGTTGTTCGTATCCCTTTTTTTTTTGTGCCGTTAGATGGAAAGTAAGCAAGCAAAGGCAAGACCAGGCAATGTGGTTGGTTGCCGCGCTAGGTTGGGTAGAAACGAAACTAGAGAGCAGTTGTTTTCCAGATAGTCCTGCTGGAATCTTTACGATATGTAGCCATTCATGGCTTAGTAGATACCGAGTGTGGGTGGTTTGGTGACGCTGCGTGAGAAGGCGATGGAAATGAGACTTTGTATCTCCTTATTTTGAAGAAAGGCTAGAACTACATGTATGCATGTAGCTAGCTAGATGCACGGATAGACCACCTACCTGATACGGGATACCTAGGTATAGGTACCTAATGTGAGTTACGGTAGGTACCTGAGGTGATATAGCGTTGGATCTATCATTGGGGCCACAGCTGACAGTACCACTGGCTTAAAGCACTAACAGAAGTACTACTACCTATAGAAGTTACACTGTATATTGCCTACATACATATAGTGTTTGTGTATAATAGGTATGTACGTAAAGCAAATGAATTAAAAATATAGATCCAACCTTCTTTTTTTTTTATTCTTTTTTTTTTTTTTAAGTTTACTTTTCATAAATTTAATATATAATTCTAACTATAGTCATATATTTACTATTATCTACTTCTACCACAATTTGCTTCATGCAGTGTTACAACAACAAAAGGAGAGGAAGGCTTCTGCCAAGATATTATTATTATCCCCTGAGCTATGTACATACAGAAGTACAGTAGACAGTATCAGTAGGGAATAGTGTGAGACCCTTCCAGCGTCATCTGCCTATCTCTGTATCAAGCACACAATGTTCTCTTCATCTAGATCGGTCGCCTTGTGACCAAAAATAGCATGTGTCCACTCAATCTTCACCTCGAGCTTGGGCTGAGGCTGAGGCTTGGGGCTTGGATTACACCCACTGTAAGTGCACAGGGACCACACCTGTCTGCAACGCCGCGGGCATGCGGGTAGTTCACATGCCCGCCGGAGTTAACGCTGCACTGCACTGCATACGCTGACGCCATTTACCATTTGCCTATAGAATCGATACCTGCTACTCAAAGTAATACACAGGGATAAATGTAAATACACCATAGGTTGTCAATTGGCAGGTGCTGTTTTATTATTATACGCCAACAACTTCTCTTGTTTTTNGTTTTTGTTTTGTTTTTTTCTCTTCAGTTTCTTCTTCTTTGTCTTCCTTTTGCTCTGACCTGGACTGGACGCATTACCTTTACATTCGGATTCGCGCATGCTTCGGTCCTGTGTTGTATTTGAAATCAAGGTGCCATCCAGAGAATTGTAGACGATGGAGTCTAATGGTAGCAGAAGCCCGGTCGCAAACCATCTATGTGTCCTAGTTCATGGAGTATGTCCTCTTCGCATTTGCCCGCTTCTATTTGCCTATTTCCGTATTGCGCATCCAACCGGTCCCGTTCCCAGCTGCGTTGTCGACCTTGCTAACTAAGACAGCTATGGGGCAACCCGAATCATATGAAGCAGGTCGCGACGGCCATCCGAGCCGCCTATCCCGAAGACCAGCTCCATCTCCTATTAGCAAAGCGAAATAGCGGTAACTATACATATGACGGTATCGAACTCGGCGGCGAGCGAGTATGCGTCGAGATCGAAGAGGAGATCGAGGCGATCCGTAAGAAAGGCGGCAACATTACCAAACTGAGCATCGTCGGCTACTCCCTAGGCGGACTTGTTTCTCGTTATGCGATTGGCCTTCTATACGCAAAGGGAGTGTTGGACAAGGTAGAACCGGTTGTATGCAGGCGCCCCCACCAATTCGAATGTGTCGCCACGACTAACATGGAGGTTTCTCTGTTTACAGAATTTTACTACTTTCGCAACGCCACATCTTGGGGTGCGCGCGCCCCTTCGAGGTTGGTATGACCGTGTTTGGAATAGACTCGGGGCAAGAATATTATCAGAGTCTGGTCGTCAGCTTTTTATTGTCGACCAGTTCCGCGACACAGGCCGACCACTACTCTCCATCCTTGCTGATCCTGAGTCTATATTCATCATGGGCTTGAAGAAGTTCAGACGTCGGACTTTATATTCCAATATTATCAACGACAGGACCGTTGTCCACTACACCTCTATGATAACAAAAACCGACCCTTACAGTGATCTGACCAAGGTTAAAATCCATTACCTAAAGGGATATGGAGATGTCATTTTGGACCCAGCTAATCCGGTCGAACCACTGCCCCCAGTCGGTCCCAAATCGACAGTGAGCTCAGTAGCTTCCAGTGGCTTAGCTTATGTCAAGAATGGACCATATGTGCTTGCGCTCGCCATTTTCTTGCCCCTTGGAATTACCGCCTTCTTGCTCAATTCCGTTGTGCAGACGGTCCGAAGTGCGCGGCGCATACAACGCCATGAAAATGGACAGGCCGGAATTCAAATCGAAAAGTATCGAATGCCGCTCTGGATCAAAGAATTCCAAGGCACGGTCGAGGATGTGTATGAGAACCTGAACAACTCACAGAAGCAGGCCTACTTAACCGCTTCCGACGATGACAATGGTTTTGATAGCGCCCTGGATCCTACAGAGACCGGCATCATTGACCTCGAGCGTCAACAGTCCCATCCACACTTGCCAACACTGGCCTTAGCTCCTTGCCAATTCAATATGATCACCACCTTGGACAGCGTTGGCTGGCGAAAGTACCCAGTCTGGATTCACAAAGTACGGCATAGCCACGCAGCTATTATTGTTCGTGCGGAGAAGTCAAGCTTTAGTGAAGGTTTCATCGTGTTGCAGCACTGGTTAGGCGAGGAATTTCTTATGTAGGCAGTTCAAAGCTGACTATGGGCCTTCCATATATTTTTTATTTTTTTTTCGCTCTGTTCATTTTTTTAATACCGGGGAGTTTAGGCAGACACAGCATTACATGTATCTATAAACCAGCGTTTGCCTTTGTGAAAGGGTAGGTTACAGCACATAGATGGACTTGGAAGGTATAAAGTAAAACCCGTACTGCGCCATGCAGGTGGATGATGTTCATTTAGAGAGGCAGCGCTAGCATTGAATTCTCATACCATACTTCATATTCTGCCTTCACCTGCTATCATTGTTGGTTGTAGACTACGACAGCCTCCAGCAGCTGTTGACCAGCTGTCAAAGTTTATTTTAACCCAACCACCAACTACTAATGCTCTCTGGTCTCTGGCCAACAATTCTCTCAAGTCTCATCGTCAAACGTGTGTTCAAAACGGGGATGAAACCTCACTGAATAAAACGCTATAGCGACTAGAAGAGAGAAAAGAGAAGAGAGAGAGAGAGCGATCGAACCGGAGAAAAATCAATCTCCTCATGCCAGACAAAGATGTTTGCTAGGCGTCTTTGGCTCCGCGCTCCCCGCGCTCCTACAAGGATGAAACCACAGGGCCAGTCAACAGATTACGTCTTCCAGCAGGCTCCCAGGGGGACCATAAGTGCATACGAAGGCGAGAAATTATACTCGAGGGCTCAGGTGCACGAGAGACATCAACAACAATACCGAGCTTACTCCAACTATGCACCCAAAGGTCCACCATATGACCGCTACAACCCAGACCATCAACCAGACCTATCACCCACCAGCAAGTTAATAACTATGATTATTTTTTCAGTCCTCGTATCCATGGCGTATGTCTCATATGAAAGATATAAGTCCCGGAAATATTATCAAATGGTGAGGGGCCGCCTCGTGGACATTATGAATCACTACGAGAAGTTGATGAGGGACGTCGAGAGGTCTGACGACGACAGCGCAGAGAAGGCGGAGAAAATCCGAAGTCTTTTCATGCAGCGCACGATAGCTGCCACGCGCTATGGCGCCTTCGGCGCCTTCGGAGGCAAGACGGAACAAGGTTCTATCCGGGCGTTGAAGCGGTTGCCTCGCCTACCCCAAGACCACATATTCTACGACCAGCAGAAAATCAAGGACGAGGATACTATGGTTCTCGTACCGACACGGTTACCAGAGGAAGGGTTGGCCGGGGCTGAAAGAAGATCCCAGCCTCAGATAAAGGCAAAGAAGCTAAGAGCCGAGGATGTACCCCTCAAAGCTATCGTGTCCAGTATTGTAGTTGGCATTAACGGCGTTGCCGAGCCGCGGCCGTCCACTAACAATGAGATCCTCGCACGTACTGGCTTTGCTAATTCCAGGAGCGATGAAGCCATCCAACGCACCGGATTTATGATAGATAGTTTGTGCCAGGGGGGCACACTCGAAGGCAATGGACCAATCTTGGTCCTGCTCCAATTTCGAAATAGTCTGGACATGTACGTCTACTATGACGGGGAATTCGCGCTTGTACCGTCTCCATAGGAGCGCGTGTCCACCTTGATCTTGTTGGCTGGATTAGATTAGATATTTACGCCAAGGGCAGCTGGACAACGAGATCCCACACGGTTGAGATAAATTCTCCGTGTTATTGTTACAGAGCGACTGATTATTCTTGCGAGTCGAGATGGCTTCTCAATATGTTGGAGGTTAACGTGGTGGAATTTTGTCATAGTACCACCTACGCAGTAGATGAGGTATTACCGACAAATGATCGCTGATTGGACATCTACCTATTCTCGAGTTTCCACGCTAGCCTGCAACTGACGTCATTTAGTAGACCTACTGTACGTCTGGACCGTGCGCTAAGTGGGTCATTGCTCAGGGACGCCTAGGCTA
>JAPESX010001074.1:0-11786 GCA_029590615.1 Nemania bipapillata | reverse complement strand
TTGGCACACCGGAATCGACCCCAAATATCAAGGCACCTGGAACCTCCATAATGCGCTCCAGGTACATATTGACCGAGACCCTGCAAATGAGCCGGACTTCTTTCTGCTTACGTCGTCGGTCTCAGGGACCGTTGGTACCGCTACCGAGTCCAACTATTGCTCGGCGAACGGTTTCCTCGACTCGTTCGCACGCTGGAGACGAACCCGCGGCCAGCCGTGCGTGTCGGTTGGCCTAGGAATGATCTCCGAGGTCGGCTACTTACACGAAAATCCCGAGATCGAGGCCCTCCTTCTCCGAAAAGGCATCCAACCCTTAAATGAAGAGGAGTTTCTCCAAGTGGTTGATCTGGCTCTAGCTAGCGAAGCCGACCGCCGCGCCGATGATGCGCACCTGCTGACTGGGCTAGAGCCTACTGCTATTCGCGAGCTCAGCGCTAAGGGTTTCGACGTTACCAGCCATGGCGTCCTAATAGAGGCCCGAGCTTCCGTCCTTCTAGCGTCGCTGCAGGCCGAAAAGGAGTCGTCTGGGCAGTCTCCATCAAGCGGGCTCGATGCTAATGTCGCAGCCGCGCCATGGTTCAAGGACATACCCGCATCCCTCAAGCCCAACATCGCCCCTGAAGCGGATGCACCTAGCCTCCGCGACGCCATTCTCCGGCTCATCAAAAAGCGCTTCTCTAACCTCATTCTCATGCCCGCTGATCAGATCAACGAAGGCAAGACTCTCACTGGATTCGGCGTTGACAGCATGATCGCGTCTGAGTTCCGGTCGTGGTTTTGGTCTATCTTCGCGGTGGACATACCTTTCCTGGATCTCATGAGCGCGCAGACGTCTTTGGAGTTACTAGCTAAAGTTGTTGAGGGTAAAGTTGATGAACAAAGCCATGGGATAGATCAAGGTGCCTAAGTAGCGCGCTAGTATGGACCGTCCTATAATATTCTGTATATACAAACGGTCTTTCTTTTTCGGTAATACGTATTTTTATGTAACTACGATTATGCAAGTCCTTGCCCATATCGATTTGTGAAAAAGCGGGCCGGGCTTAACTGAACAATGACGGATTCGCTAGCCAGCTGGCAGACAGTTGACAATCAGAACTAGCCATCTGCCTCCTTGGACCTAATTTCTTCCTTCCTCATCTCACAATTAATATACAAATGGTACCTCAACTTGGAGCCTTGCCTCTTATAAGGAGGCCCGTGAAAGCTATCCAATACGTGCCTATTCTACTAAGACATCGTTTTTATTGTTCACTTTTTTCCTCTTAGAAATCTCCTGTTGATCTTCCGGATGCCGTTTCTTTTGGGTGTAAAAGCTAGTTCCCCTCCTCGCAGAAGCAACGGCAGCCGGCAGCCTACCATTCGCTTCGGCGGATAGTACAGGCCTGATCCAGTCTCTGGCATTTGCAAATGACCTGGAGCAGGGGATCATTTTACACAGTACAAGCGTGAAGATCCTAAGTAAGAAATCCCCACCGCTTCGGCTCATTTCTCTAGGCAGCCGGAACTGGACCTAGCATACATCCCAGAAATTGAGTCCGTCGTACAAATCGATCCTTTGCAGTGGCCCGGTCTGGTTTATCATGGCGATCATGGCCTTCTCGTAAGCCTCTGGCCTTTTGCATGAGTGCACGCGTGCGACTGCGAGCAGGAATACTAGCCAGATTGGCATCCTAATTTCATCATCTCCCTCGTAGCGTATAAACGGTACGGGGACGGGGACGCGGATGGTTGGGTCAATCCCGTGTTCAAGTAGCGTGAGGAGGATGTCGTTCTCCGTGTAGGTAAGCAGCCTATCGGCCCACCGCCAGTCGATATCGCTCTCAGATGTAAGTGGTGGGTTATAATCTGATACGCATTGGACCACAAGATAACTCCAAGGACTATCAGACTTGTGTATTGATCGGGGATCCGAGGAAATTCGCTGCGGGTCGTGGCCCCCCTTCAATAATTCATGGAGGATCCAATATCGGTTTTCCGCAGTCAACCTGCATGACGGGCTGAGAACTAGATAAAGAGGAGAATGAATCCGGTCTGCGTAGTAGCCTGTGAGGAACTCGGGATCAGCGGTTAGCTTGCTACGGACATAGCTGCCAACCCCGGCTTCCAACACTAATTGACGAAAGATGTCCCTGGCAAAAGAGGGGTCTGTCATTTCGATCTGGCCTCGCGAAAGCATCCGTGTGATGCTGAACTCCATATTGTCCAAGAGTGCTGCCGTGAGTGTCGCCGAGCTGTCACCCTGAATCTCGGCGAGACGGGCGTACCGCAGGCCTTGCCTCATTCTAGTAACGAAGCCAATGATCTGGCTTGCGGGAGTGTCCCTTAATCCCATCGTCTGACACGAAAACGTTGACCCTTTGACCCACATGAGGAAGGCTTTCAATATAGACAGACTTATATTTTGGGTGTTTTTGGTCTGGTCTTTGAGGAACTTGGACATCTTGCCGGTGTGCAGAAAATCGTAGACCGTTCGGTGGAGGAATTCCACGCGGTCGCCATTGCGTTCCAAGAGCCCTTTACAGCGCCCGTTGATGCGTCGCGACACAGAGTCGAGGATTTTGTCGCGCGTCATAAGGTCCATAATCATACGGTCCGTGGGTTCTCTAAACGCATAGTTCTCATCGGCGCACTCAAAATCGTGAAAAAAATAGATCTCAAGGCACAGCGGTTCCCGGGCCTCGAGCGCTAGCGACAACGTCGCAGCCATCTTCTCGTTATAGAAGGGGTCCACAGACTGTAAAATATGTTTGAAAAACGCATCCAGATCTACAGGGAAGCTAGAGAGCCGTCTCTGTAAATCGGAAAGGCTGTCGTCGTTGGTGAGGCCCTCCCGAAGTAGGCGGACCACCAACGTCACCCAGAGAAAGACACCACTAGACTTTGTCACGACTTCTTCGATGAGAGACCGCGACGGAACAAAGCTGGCCTCTTGAAGAATATTCCACCTGGTGTGTTCTTTCAAACGGGACTCTGTGTAATTGCGAATGTCAGCACGGGTAAGTTCGTGCATGTAGAGCTTTGAACCCGGCTTCTCCCCAAGTGCATCCTCAAACACATTCCAAGGCCTGCTTGAGACACACACCTTGATGAAGGGGTTATGGGACAATTGCTTGAGCGTCTGGCAGATGTCTAAGTGGTCACCCTCGAATTCGTCCAGGCCGTCGATGAAGTAGCATATCTTGCTCGACAAGCTCTCAGTTTCTGCCCCAAGAAGCTTGAGCAAAGTCTCTAGCTCGGACTGGGTCCATCGGGATTGCTTCCAGGGATTCTTCCAACGATCCGGTATGAGTTTAGGGATTAACATCGGCTTCCTAACTAAGATGCCGAATACGAGGGAACGTAAAAGGCCTTCGAGCGACCGCTGTATTGGCGTGCCGTGGATTGTGAAGTAGTGGCCGATTATGAGGAGTTCATGCTGTCCGGCCCACACCGCTAGGCACTTCTTCGTCTCGTTGCTGTCGGCGATCCATTTCATAAATTTTGATTTGCCTGAACCTGGCTTTCCAGAGACCCAGAAGATTGGGTCGTCGCTCTTGAGCCAGCGTCGTAGCCTGCCGTGCCTCGCGTCTTTCTCTCCTGTTTCCTGTAAGCTCCACTTGAAGGTTGTGATATGTGCGTCTGGGATTTTCTCATGCCGGGCCGGTCGGTCGCTGTAGTTCAGTGTGGCCAGTATCTGGGCTTCTTTCTCGAAGTCTCGAGTCCTGAGTGACAGCTTGTCGAGGCCGTCGCAGATACTGCGGACATAACCGGTGGTGGGGGGGTGGTTACAGTCATGTTCTCCAACACGTTTTTCGAGGAGTCTGATCTCGTCGATTATAGAGTCCAACCTTGAATCCGTCTGAAGCCCCCAGATCCCTCGTCCAACGTCCTTGACATGTTGGTTGAGGTCGTGTATGCTCTCGCTATTATGGTCAGCGCGGCACCGAGGCGACAGACTGAGCCACATACTTTGACGCCGCGCATAGCAGAAGGGTCATTTGGCGCTGACGATCGGCAATCCGCGATCGCAAGTCTTCAATCTCATTTTGTTTCCAGACTTCGGCTAGTGCAGCACGGAAGCTGTTCCAATACCGAGGACCCTTTGTTGTTGCGATGGCCCGGAGCTGGTTCATGATGCGGAGAAGGTCGTCACATTCCCGCTTACAGGCGGCCGCACACTCAGCGAGTGGTTTGCCATATTTTGACAGCTTATAGGCTTCATTCTCAGCCGAAACCAACGGTTCTTGAAGTTGCGCATTGAAAGTTACTAGAGTATTACAGATGTCCTGGAAGTGATCGCTCATACAACCGGCGCTCGTGGCAGATGCATGGAGCTTGCGGGTGTTGGCCAGGAGGCCGCCGACGAACTGGATAAACTGCAAGACGTTTCCAGCCAATGCCACTACCGTAATTGGATCCATTCCCGGGATATTGGTCGCCGGGAAAACCTCGCTCCTCTAGCAACTGAGGGTCGGGGCCTCCAATGGGGATATTGGTTTTATATGCGACCACGAAGGGGTTATATGTGAGCTGGCCGCAAAGTTCAAGCACAAGGCGAGAGCATCTTCGCAGCACTGACACAAAATTATGAATTTTTCCAGAGCCTGATTTATAGTATTGGAAATTTGGGAATATTCGCCTCTATATAGCACGCTATCATCGTTATACCCAGGGAGGGTAAAGAGGCTGTGGGCGGGCGCAGCTGGCCACCTACCGATGCAACCTAGCCGTAGACTACCCCGAGGCACCGTTATGCTTTCGCAGATAATGGCATTTACGAAACTAGATAGATATTCAACTTCAGAATGGCATCAGCGCCGCACACTACACGCTTATTCCACTATATAGTATATGATCTAAAAACAGCGCCAATGATAACCCTCTAGAGGGCCCAGTGGTGGTCCTAGTCCGAACCGATGGGAGGTCATGCCTAGTTATGGTATAGCCAAACCACAAATATAGCCATCTAATTTATGACTCCTATACTTACAACTGGGCTTTATTCTTGTTTTGAAGGATCGGATCGTTCTGAATTAAGTCAGGTGGTTTTTGAAGATAGTTATCTCTATGAGGGTCTTCTATAAAGGGCTTAGTAGATCTACATGCCAATAACTGTAATCTACACTAAAGTAGACTAGCTCCGCATTATTACCAAGTCTTAGTTTTACTAGAGTAATCGTAAGACTGATACGTAAAAATGCCCAGTAGTTGTTTTAATGTTTTGATTTAAATTGGCAGGACATGTTTTAATGGACCTTTATAAGTGCTCTATAAAGACCTAATCCGCGGTTTGTTTTAATTTTTGATCTTTGTTAATTAAAAATTAATCCTAGCCAAGACCGACTTCCAAGGAAGTCAGTGAAGTCGGTCAGTCCCAAGGAACCAAACCGTTATGTAGGGTAAGTAACTGCCATCCGTCTACGATTGGATCCCGATTAGGTACATCGCGGCGAACCTTATCTCTAAGGTACGTACATGTAGACTTGTCTATATACAGTTTTATCTAAGCACCTACTGTACCTAGCAAGTAAGCTTCCTTAAAGGTTCTTTTATATACACAAGCGGAAGCTATCATGTAGATGTGATCCAAGCATTTACGGCAGCCAGGTCAGATCTCTAAGAGCCAGCTAGCTAACATACCCTACATCTCTATTTTACGATAATCAACTCTACTTCTTTCAACTTAAATATGAAAATAGGGCCGCAGAGATGCTGCAAAGAAGATTTTATACCTTGCATCAAGCGCCCTGGGACTAATCATCTATTGCGATGCTCCATGTTAAACGTGTACATTTCGTCTCTATGCTTGCGAGGTACAACTTGTTTGTCTTGGTGTTGGCCGTGAAGTTAAAGATTAGGTTTAATTATTTTCTTGGACTTTATAACTTAAATAATGCAGTATTGTATGTGCTGAGTCAAAGATCTGTAATATCTCTGCCGCCTCCTGCACTACTCCTCTAAAGACAGAATTTCATAGCCCATATCCATAAAAAGAAAGTATGAATACAAGAAAATTCTAAACGAGAATAGGCATGAAAAAGAGGTCAGAATATTCAAAACCCTTATGGCATGTCTCAGATTCATCCGGTGGATCTATGCATTCTGTCACGAGCATGACATCAAGGATAGCATCCATCTCGGTTATGTTTTCTATGCTGCCATCGTCCGGGTTGGCGAGATATGGGTAGTTCAACCGACGAGACCGACAATAGTCTCCGGGAGCCCGATACCACGAACTCACGCCGTTGCGACAGCCTATATGAAGTTCCTCTATATTACAAAACTCGCCGAGTCCGCAGATTGCTGGGCGGGGGATATTTGCGGAGACGACCTCGTGCTCCAGCTCAAGCCGCCGTATATATGGCGCAAATGGCGTCAAAGCCCGGAGTCGGGACCCCTTGATCACGACTGTGTCCACTTCCGGAGCCAGCCAGATATAAGGAAGCTCGGTGCTGTCGGTTAGCGAGCTAGGCAGTATTTTCTTATACAACCCCAGAGCACGAGCTTCCCGACAGGTTTGTAGTATTGCGGGTACCGGCGTATTTCGAGCGACTAGACTCGGCAAAATTTTCACGCTCTCGAGTTTGCTGACAGGCAATGGGGATGGGCGCCAGTCGGTGAAGACAACGTTGCCCTTGATCTCGACCGGGACCGTTCGTGGCGTGACTGTCATGGCCCATATTAGAATACGAAGTTCGGGTGGAAGACGGGGGAAACGAGGAAAGGAAGTCATCGTACTCGGTTTGCCGGCAGATCTCGAGAGCTTAGTAGTTAAGGTATAGGGTTCAATCTTATTAATTCCAGAGTGCTCTCAACTGAGAGCACTCTACTCCTTATATATTCAGTAGCTTTGATACAGTTACCACTAGCAGACCTTAAAAGCATACTACTTGCGATCCCACCCCCCTAAATACAATGATACAAAACATGACTTTCGAGTTGTATGATAGTGCGGAGTGAGTCGGTTCAAAGTTAGAGCCTTTGCACTACCTTTCTTTTCCTATATAGCTTTTCTTTTCCTAAATGGTCCTTAATAGTGTTTTAGGGGCTAGCCTTCATCCATGCATTCTCAAGTATATATTCTGTACGTTATTATGCTTTCCTAGTTTTTCAATATACACCCTTAGGTTATAGACGGCCCAGGGGACGACTGTATAAGCCTCACTCATCCGTTTTAGTAGCATCAGCCGGCGCGTTGTTGGTAGGGTTGAGACGAAGCGCCGCGTACCGCAACAGCGTGAACTATCTGTACGTACAAACCTTTCATGATATGCGTGTCCATACAAAGTTGTAAGACTATTACGTACTTGTGATAACGTAGGCGAAATTAGCTTCTGGTTGGTTCTATTTATTTCTTGATGATATGGGAGAAAGCTTCTTAGCTTTCGGCATTTACTAGGTGCTATAGATAACAAACTCTTTCTCGAGATTCCAGCAAGTTGACAAAGGCTTGATGCTATAGCATGGCCAACAACTTAACCATCAATATACAAGTCGGAAATCCAAACAAACGGCTTCCCCACCACTGCGTGACGTACCCCAAAAGCTGCATTAAAAAATGCACATCAGCTCAGCAATTAATACCTTCCTAGATATGGTTTAGACTACTTACGTTGCTTAGGAAGCTCCTTGGTAACTCTCGCCATATATTCGAGAGCTTGAGAGTCGAGTTCAAATTTGGCATCATCCTCAATTTTATCAAGTCCGCCTGCCCAGTCAAACTGAAACGGTGTCATGCCCCGTAATACGCAGCGAAAGTGGATTAAGAGATTCTCCGCCGAATATTTCCACTCTTCAATCATTTCTCTTGTAATATAGTCGATCCTCTGGGTTGCGCTTGCTGGCTAATACGAGAAACAGCCCGAAGCAGTAAGTATCATTAAACATAGGTATACAATAGAGACTCACCATATCTTCATTCCAGTTATTGTAGGAGTATTGGAGCTCGGTAACTTTCTCCAGTGTATGCAGTAACACAAAGATTGTTAGGTAAATCTGATACCACTGTCTTTTCGATCGCTTGCTAAACAGCATGCTCTTCAAAGCTTTGACACACCGCATTTGGATTTTCCTCATGATGAGAATCGCAGTTGTGTCTATTTGGAAGTCTAGAACGCTTGGGACGGGAATTTGTCCATAGATGGGAGATTTCTCGTCGTTGATACGCTCGATACCGAGGGACTCATCGCCAATTACCGCCATACTCTCGCGGCAGAAGTATGCCAACCTACGAAGACGCATCGCGTCGCAAACACAAGAGGACTTACAGAGATGGCTTGTTAGTTGCTGTGCCCTAGGTCCGTATCACAGTTTGGAAAACATACAGGATTCTTTTCTGCATAGCGTGCAGCCTCTGCCATAGTTAATTTCATGAGCTCGTGAGTCGTCTCAGAAGCGAGATCCAGGTCGAAGCTTAATCCTAAATCGTCTATATACGCCTCTAGATCTACCAAAAGGTCCTCCGTCTCATGCTAATTTATTTTGAGTTAGTAGGTTGCCTTAATAATTGAGTTGCTGAAGGGGAGGAGAAAAGGAATCGGTCAGGACTTACACAGCCCCAAGGTGGAAATGTTATTATCTGCTTGGTCCCGTCACTCCTCTGCCAGACGTCCGTTAAGATATCCTTGCCCTCTCTGGGATTGAATAATCTACAAGGGACTTTTAGAACGCGTGAACTATCTAGCCTTGGAGATAAGAACGGGTAAACTAAGTCTAGAATGCAGACAGTGCGATTCTCCGATGTCCATCGCAGGTCAGGTAGTGCCGACTGAGCCTGATTTGCGCGACTGTTGCCTGTTCATTCAAAATTTAGTACTGTGGTCACAGGTGCTTCAGAGGTCTTGGGGTGGACTTTGATACCGTTACGAAACGTCATGATTTTGTCTAGTTTCTCGTAATAACAACGAGGCCAAGAGATAATCGCAGACTCCTCGATATCTTTACATCGTTGGCAGGGTTCTTCAAGACTACACTACAGTGCATGTGAGTAACGGCTGTGGCGTCTTAGCATCTGAAACAGACGACTATGACTAACTTTCTCCTTAAGCATATGGCAGCGGATGCAAGAACCCCTGGAACGCATCCTATTGTTTCTTTTTCGTCCCTCATCACTTAATGGGCGTCGCCTCTTCTTCGAGACTCTGGTTACAACTGATGACTCGGCAAGGGGTAAATTTGGATTCGGCTGTTCAACCATCGGCCCTGCTGCTGGTGGCACCATGGGTGCCAAAACGCGAGTGTGCTGCCTCAAGAGACCCCTATCTTGGCGGATAGACGAGTCGGAAGTAGTCGGGTACTGAAGACCTGTAAGATCGAATAGTTGGCCACTCAGGTCATGGTTCTGAGCAATATCCTGGGAAGGGTCTGAGAGATATGAATTCTCCGTAGGTACTCCCGCTAGTTGGCTCGCGAATAAATCCGGCACGGGCTGCAATTCAGAGGGAAATGAAAAATAAAAAGGAAGTGTATTCGAATTCTCAGCAGCGGGGGAGGTTCCTGGACCCCCCGGATATCCATCACTCATTGAGGTCAGACCAGGCCAGGCTGAAAATTCATTACTAGCCAGTGTTGTGGGACCGAATTCAGAGTAGCCGTGATTTGAGACATTTGACAGCTCTAGGCTAACGTGTCGTGGAACACAATCACGGACCCAAGTGCCGCTGGCTAGGACCTCCTCGACGCCTAGTTGGACTATATTTTGACCTATCAGTTCGGGCTACATAAAGTCACATATGAGTAAGAAATTCTATCGACACGGAGCAGAAGTTGCCTTACAGGTCGTTCATGGTATCCAGTTTGATTGGCTGACCCAGTCTCCTGGGAGAGCGTCCGACTCGAGAGGACAGATGAGGTAGCTCTAACAGCATCTTCGTTTGTCTCCGAAGGCCGAGCCCCGGACCCGGTTGTGCTAGACTGCGGAGTAAGTCCGGAGTCTTGCCCGGGGGGGCCGGCAACATATTGGGTCCAGTCAGTCTGGAGATTGTGAGTTGTCATCGTCCTGCTCGCCGTCTCTAGGCCGGCAACAAGATGGCAACGAGAAGAGATATCGTTGCCATATACAAGAAGACAGAATACCTACTTGTAGGTACCCTACATAATGTAGCAGCTCGCCTTACCGCTTACTTACAAGGTAGATTAGGTAGTATGCGGGTGGGGTCCGATGCTCCTTCGCTCCTTCGCATAGCGTGGCTAAAATGCAATGATGTGACTCGTTCTTGGCGCCGACCGGGCAGCACAACACTTCGCCGGTCGCAGTCTATTGGTTATTGCAGGATATATCTGCTCGCCTTGATTTTGAAAGTGCGGTACCCAGTGCGACTTTTTTTTGCGTGTGATATTCGTCTTTAGGCCTTGGTTGAAACCGTGCGCGCACACTTGTCTACGACTTCCCCTCTCACTAACATCCTTACTCCTATGATAGTGATAGCACCATTTAACGGTCTTGTACTTTTTGGCGGTGCCCCGCCGCCCTGATGCTCTGTTTCTATGGCAAACGTAGTTGTATATAAAACGACCTACTTGTTTCGACTTCGATTGCAGCCTGTCCAGCACTCTTCGTCATCTCAATCCTACTAGTCTTGACATTCCTCAGCTAATTCATGGTTGTCTTGGTCTTACCATCTCAACAGCATTCCGCCTATAAGTTGACGATGTTTCCAGTTGCGCCACCATTAGGGGCTTTGCGCCTTGCCACCATCCGTGATGTTCCTCGTATAGCTGCAGTAGCAACATCTGGCTTCTACTACTCCCCTGTCTTCTCCTGGGAGCGGTCTTATCATCGACAATTTCCCCAGGATACTTTTATGTCCTATGAGAAAATGTTTGCCGACATCATTCGAAGCCCAGATTACATCGCCATCGTCGTGGAGGATTCTTTTGAGCCAGATGAGACCTCCAAATCTGGTGCCACGATCGAGCCCGACAACGGATTGCCCACCCCCAACGCTGGAGACAAGGTAATTGTTGGTGCTGCAACTTGGAAGTTCGAGCCTGGCTCCAAGCGCTACGGCAATTCTTGGATCCAAATGACAACCCAAACCTCAAATTCAATGGGGGTTTAGATCGAGATAAAAATAAATGGAGGATTGACCAACTGGATGCCAAATGCGATGCCGCTGAGGAGATGTGAGCATTACTACTATGATTCGTCAAGTTAGTTATTAAAACTAATGATTTCTAGGTATCTAAAAGGCAATCAACTAATGGATATGGTCGTGGTTCACCCTGCGTACTGGAGGCGCGGTCATGGAACTACACTTGTCAAATGGGGCATGGCTTTGGCTGAAATTGACCAGGTAGAGCAAGGAGTCGTGGCAGCCAAAATGGGGGAACAACTTTACCTTAAACTAAACTACAGTAAGCTAGCTGAGGTAAATGTACGCGATGAGAAGGACCCGGCCGAGGTCACAGTCGGCATTCTCAAATACCGTCCGCTGTCCATTGAAGAAGGCCAGAAAGCAGAGTTGTAGGATCATTGGATATCCGCATTAGGTCACCATCATCGCCTGTATTCTCAACAGTATTTAGCGAGATAGCAATACAGTAATTATCCCTTTGCTCAAAAGAATTATTCTATAGTGCTCAGACGGACCTCACACTAGCTTTCAAATAGTTGTATGTGAATCCATTTTGTAGAAACTTGTGAGACAAAATCAACCAATAAGAACTTATGCGCCGTATCATCAAGGAGGAAGAACATCCTAGTCTTATGATTCAACCCTACTATCGCAGGAATGTGTGAATAGATCATGATCGAGCCCGCCTCATTTCGAGGCCCCGATATTGCCGCCGCTAACGCCTCCTGG
>JAPESX010001073.1:0-11794 GCA_029590615.1 Nemania bipapillata | reverse complement strand
CGGCTTTTCTGGGCTCTCTGCGGCGCTGGAGGTGGTAACTTTGGCGTCGTGGTCGAAATGAAGCTCAAGCTCCAGAGACAGTCGAACGAGGATGGTCTTGTAGTCTCGGGCCAGTATACCTGGTATCCGAAGCTGGATAACGACGCAATGAAAGAGTTTATGGAGACCATGGATGAGTTCTATTCTACGGACTGGCCAGACCAGATCACGATTGACAGTACCTGGAGGTGCGAACCGTTACGGACCGACAGCGAGCTAGGCGTCGAATTCTTCATACATTATGATGGGGACAAGACCGCCTTCGACCAGCTGATCGACAACTCAATCCGCCAAGCGGATCTTGCCAAGCAACTCAAACGTCGCTCCCTCGCCGAGGATTCCACCCTCTACCTACACGAGTCCCTAGTGATCCAATGGTCCGAAGAGACCACCCGGTCGTTCCCCACAAACCCGTCCTACCGGATCTACAGCTCGTTCGTGTTCAACAACGACAAGCCGACGGTTCAGGAGATCACATCTGCCGTGCGCGAGGAGATGAGGGGGTTTCGAGAGCAGTTCTCCGACGAGCAGGTCCTGCTCGAAGTTACGTGGATCCACGGGGGTGGGAAAGCGACCAAGAAACGGGCCGTCGCCGCCACCGCCTTTCCATGGCGCGGTGGCGCCTACTATGTGTACATCATGGTCCGGTGGCAGGCCAAGTGGCTAGAGCGCGACATGCGGCAGTTCCTCCGACAGTTCCGCACGAGGCTCCGCCCGTACTCCATCAACGGACTGGCGGCGTTCGTCAACTTCCCCGACGACACCCTATGCGAGCACGTGTACGAGCGGGCGTATTACGGCAATAACCACCTGGAGCTGAGGCGCGTGAAGCGCCTTTGGGACAAGAACAATTTCTTTAATTGGGACCAGGGCATTCGGGTTCCCCAGCCATATCCTGAGGCTATGAGTGATCAAGGAACGGCCCAGCAAGACGATGCCACGCATTGCGATGACGTGGTGTCTCTGGATTCACGTGCGGGACAGCAGTGGGAGTACTTTGAGCCTCCTCCAGGGCGGGAGGTCCTAAACTTGGATATCACGGGAGGGGGACGGATGGTTCGTACGTTGACTGATTTGGGATTCTAGTTTGTCTTTCTACCTAAGCCACCTAGACTAAAAAGGTTATGGATGCTTCTTTCATTGCAAGAATGCATTTCCCATAGCTGGGTTCTAGAACTTAACGACATCAAAAAAGGTTGCGACAAAAAGGAAGGGAAAAAAAAGCAAGACTCAGAACAAGGGTTTCTGAAAGTTAGGCTGAATCTATCCGTCCCACTGAAGAAGCTAACGAACCTGTGAGTAAATACCGAGCACTATAATACGCTATCGGGCTTTAACGAAACCTCGCGGTATAACCCACGACGGATCTGTCTCGGTCCCTGACCACCATCATCTGACACGTCGACGTCCATCCTCATCCATGAGGATCGAAATTCTCCATCTCACCAAAGCACTGCTGTATTCATGGCAGAATTGGTGCATAAATTACTCCAAGCTTGGTGATCGGGTAATGAATAACGGTACCCTCTATCATATGGGATCCAGCAGTGCCATGAAACCCGACGATCCGCCAGTTCGTGGGTGCAGTGAAAGTCGTCTTGTTCCCCTTACTAATTCCCATGGAGAGTTTGGTGGCTAGGGGTGTCTTGAATTCGATAGAGGTTATAGCAGAAAATGCCTCGTCTCGTGTCACGGTTACCGTGGTCAGATACTCTCCTTTTGCAAATGAGATGCTACCGTAAGTATTCTTGTCGTGGGGACTTGCGGGTAAGTGTGTTGAGGGACCGCCGGTAAAATAAACAGAAATTTGCTGAATTTGAGGCCTAGTGCTGTTGTTATTGGCATAGCAGGTGATAATTTGAAGATGGCCAAGACTGGTAGAGGAAGTTGGCATATCCTGCAAGGAGGAGAACATGGTATCGGTGCCAGCAGTTTTGACGGTGGTTCCAAGGAGGCCACTCGTAATGTACGAGCCCACAATAGCGGCTGTTGGGGGGATATCGATCCTAGGGCATTATTAGTTGAGTCCGGGGAAATAATAGGGAATTATGAAGGTAGAGGGCATACTGTGGTGCGGCGGTTGCAGGCGCAGGCGCAGGCGCCGGTGTAGGTGTGGGTGTTGAGACCGGGACCTCGTCGTCGAGGTCCCGAAGAATGGTTTTGATATGATTAATGCCGTAGCCGACGAATATTTCATCATTTTTATTTTCGTGCATGAACTTTTGGACCAACTCGGGCCTGCTGTTGAAGAGAAGATGGCACTTGTACGCCATAGCATCCACCTTTTTCAGCTGGCAACTTCGTTCGACAGCGTATCCCAGCTCCTCGAACTTGTCGATGTAGTCAGCAAGACTAGCACTCCCCTGATGGTAGGTGTAAAACTCATGCAAGACTTTGATGCGCCATCCTTTGCCCAGGCTGTGCTCTTTGACCTTGTCTCGGAAGGTGTCCCAATCATCATTGTCGAGAATTACACGATGCCGGGTGTACCAGGTTGATATACGCTTTGAGTCTTCATGGGTACGTGAGACCGAGGCCATGGCTCTATGGATCTTCTGCTTGTTTGTCAGGCTTCTATTGGGATTCGCATCATCGTACGCGTCGAAGTCCTCTTCGCATCTGCTTAGCCAGTCCGATATCGCCCCCGCCGTCAAAGGACCGTCAAAGGATTCGATGCTCATGTTTGATGATGTCTATACTGATTTAGTGCTGTTGCACTTTCTTAAAGTCTGCCGTATAGCAGAGCTCTCCAGTCCTTTGAAGTCGATTTGAGGTACCGCGCTGGCTTTGATTCGTTCCGAAACGACCGTTGTTAACTGCGTAGTCACTTCGTTCGATTCGAGATGCCAACACACGCTGGTAAACGTAGTAGGGCGCTCACTGTAGGCAGTGTGGAGGATGCAGGAAATGCGGCTGAACCAGCTTTCCACCTACACTGCTACGGTCCCCACCAAGGTTCAGCATGCCTGCAAAGCCACAATGGAAAGTCCTCGCGCGCGAGCAGTCTCCGTCAGCATCTCGTCCCTGGAGGAGACCGAGTGTGCTGAACGACCCCGAGTTGGACTTCGAGCTAGAGAGCCAGCCAGCAACAAGGTTGAATACCAAATATGAAGCCAATAGCTACGATGATACACAACAAGAGGGTGACGGCTTTGGTGATGTGGGAGATGATATTCTAATCGATGAGGTGGCCAGCACTACCTGCAGTTGGCAGCTGTGCGCCGAAGTCGCCGCGCCCCGGCATAGCATAGGCAAGTCTATCGAGCTAGTTGATGATGATATTTTATCCTGTATCAATATACGAGCATTGTGGTTCTTGGCATTGGAGGACTCCCTACTTTACCAGCCTATGGGCCAATGTAGCCCCGACGAAGCCGTCGCCGTCGATCCAAAACAGAACAGTTGAAGTAGAAAGACCCTTCTTGTGATGGACTGGACGACAATTGACTTGGCAAGAATCTGGCAATAGAAGACCACAATCTACAAGAGCCTTGGCTGCATAGAGTTAAGTTAGATCTTCAGATTACCGACATACCTGCTACCGTAACGGTCCATCGCATAGAAATAGCATCTGGTTGAGAAGATATGTTGGTCTTGGCAATCGTGAACCATGTCCAGCTAGCTTAACGTCAAATTGTATATAAACCCATAACTGAACCCCTGAATCAATCTATTCCCCATAGAGGCTGGGAAACTTTGTGACCGCACTGCCACAAGAAACACATGAATTCGGGGTTTAGGTACTTCTCAACATCCTGTTACTGGTATATGCAATTCAACATTACCAAGCTTATTTTATTATATTGCCTACTGAGGGTATGCTGAGTAAGTGCTTCGAAAACCGACGACCTGTCTATTCATATCTTATATAAATGCTAGGATCTAATAGATATCATCAAATTTTAAGTTGCACGCATATTTGAGAACAATTTTGTAGGTAGGCGGAGAGCTGCGTTGAGCATCAGCTAAGAGTGGTTTCAATGCTAGCCCCAATTTGTCACATTTACGGTGTGGAACCGTTTAACAAAGTTGAAGAACCGTTTTCTTTTCTGCATAAGTTGCATAAAGAAAGTCCTTAGTCACCTGACTGATCATGGGGTGAGCCAAGCCTGAGCAAAAGCAGCGATCATTCTGGAAAGTAGTGTGTACATACATCCCATACCATCCGTCTAAGCTGCCGGGGGTGAACCGAACACGAGAACATGCTGACGCCAAACCCTCTCATCCCATGGCAAGTCCGGATTTAGGTACCTGCCTATGGAAATAAACACCCATATGGCATTATGGTCTTCACTTTGTAATAGATGTTATGCGAGTTGAGATCGCCATGGCGTTCAAGCAAGGTTAACGTTTGATGTACGCTTTACACAAAGCTGGTGTTTATGTATAACGCACTTACTAACCACGTGGGTATCAATCTTGGTTTGGTTTATGACGTGCCAAGCTTTGTGGGAAGGTTAGTTAGCGCCAAGTTAGATCTCCCGCTTTCTTTTGTGGGCACACCACTAATCCTAGTCAGGCAATGTCAGCCAATGCCAACACAAGTTTCTCTTCAGCGAGCCCCTGTGCCTCGACTAGGGAGTCCCAAATAACGGCTCATTTGCTAGCGCATGTTATCCCTACTGTTGTAAGACACAATTATAAAACCATGATGTTATGCTGTCGAATAGTTGAAGTCACAAGGTTTAGTGTTTGAGAATACCCCTCACATGAGATAATAGGTCATGCTCTCTCGTTGTTAAGTGAGATTATATATCCGCTACCAATAACTTGGGCATATGCAGTACGCCATCGCATCAAGTTGAGCATTTCCCAAATACGTTTCACTTAGATAGATGGGAGCTAACGGACATGATTTTTATGAGCCGGTTTTGATTAACTGAAAGTTCTCATAAATTAGCCTCGTATTACTTAAGATTTTTTGGCATATCGAGGATAATTGACGGTCTACTGTATATGAAGTTAGAGTGTTTGAGTGGCTCTCATCGCAGGTAGATATAGTCTATGAACCAAGCTCCCTTACTGGACTTATTTGAAGATGCTATCTCATAATTTAGGTAACTTATAAGCTTTCAAGCATTCGTGATAAGTATGTATCCCATAACACCTCGCAAGACTTTTCTCGTGGTAACTAGTCTTTCTCTGCCTGAGAATGAAGAAGATGCGTGTAAATAGACTTGGCCTAATACTCAGGTGAACCGCAACTCTTCATGAACTATCACCGTACACTGTAAGTAGCCAAACCGGCTACCTAACAGGATCCCAGTGCCATCTATGTAGAACCTAGACCCGCCGCCTAGCTAATCATGCAGATTTGACACGAAGTCGGGCAAAACGTAAGCAATTGGTTACATCTTAATTGATTTTATATATTTATAACCAAACTATATATATATATATAAACCACTATTTGAATCGCTATTTAGTCTTTCGCCAACCTTCTTTGGATTTACCAATTCTCATATGGAACCTGCGCGTCCAGTGTTAAGACTGAACTTCACCACTCATAAGCCATAGACTACCTAGTCTATTAGGAGAATGAGCCGACCGGTAAAGCAAAGCCCTAGTATTAAAAATAATATGAAAGCTAAGGTATTGAGGTATGTCTATAGGCTTAAGTAAGTCCGACTACAGTAAGTAAGGGTCCCACTGCCGATTGAGGGAGGTATTAGTGATGCTGAAAATGGGGCCATGCAGAGCGTGCATACGTTGTAACGTTGACCAGCCAATTACGGAATGTCATTCTATGCAATATGCGAGGCTTCCCGCTGTTGTGCCGATATTCATTAAAACTCCATGACTTATATAAAATTGAATAGTTTCCATACCAAGAATCGTGCACTCACTCACTCAGTCACTTATATCGCCAGATTGAACAGGCACGACTTATGAACCAACAGCTTTCGCAGATGAGGGATTTAAAGCATGGATTTAGTCCGGGGAGCCGATAAGGTTTAGCGGCACCTCCTCAGGAGGGGCTTGTCGTCAGCGCCCTTTGGGTGGGCTATTATCTAAACTCTATGTAAGCTCGCCAACACCGGGATTAACGATTTGTGACTTATGGCCGTTATTGTTGGGTCTTAGAGAGGTGGACGTGGTCTTTTTGAAGTGATTCGCGGCTTTATTTTGAAGGGTTCATCCGATTGTATTCATTTTGATTCAAAGACTCGACGGCTTGAGAACCGGCTTCGACCGAGAGCCGACGCCATACCCATTAGTACGCGTTAGGATCGACCTAACAGGTAATCATTGTACAATGGCGACGACTACCTCCACCACTACAGCCATCGAGCTCGATGACCGAAGACTCACGGTCTTGCAGCGTGAACCTGTCGAAGCCCCGAAGAGTGTCAATGAGAGCTTAGATCCCGTCCTAGAGGCCTCGCGTTTGGCCGACTCGGATGTGCCCGAAGGCGGCTACGGCTGGGTCGTCGTGGCCTCGTGTGCCATCTTGTCGTGGTGGACCATCGGCACGAGCTATAGCTGGGGCGTCATCCAGGGTGCTTTGGTCGATGAGGGTCTCTCAACACCTGCCGTGCTGTCCTTTGTTGGGGCACTCGGTCCTACATTGCTCGCGGCCGTGGCTATTTTGAACTCCCGTATCATGCGCATGATTGGCGTGCGATATACGGGCATGCTGGGCGTGTTCCTCATTGGGTTGGCTGAGATTCTTGCAGGCTTCGCTGTGAAAAGCGTCCCTGGCCTGTTCGTTACGGAAGGTGTATTGCTAGGACTTGGATTTGGGTAAGAATATTTTACTCCGGATCATTTGGACTCTCTTGTTAACTAGTTTATAGGCTTTCATTCATAGTAAGTTTACGCTCTACAAGGTACTGCCTGCAGGCATGGTAGAGTTGCCACTAAGGGGATTTCAGGTCACTTCAAGCACACCGGCCCAATACTTTAGCAAGAAGCGTGGCCTAGCGAACGGTGTTGTTTTTGCTGGTGGCGGCTTTGGCGGCGCCGTCCTGAGTTTAGTACTTGATCCGCTGATCCGGACCTCTGGCCCTGCTTGGGCATTTCGATTTCTTGGTCTCAGCACACTCGTTACAGGACTCCCGGCTGCGTGGTTTCTAAAAGAGCGCACGGCTATCCGTAAAGGAGGGTTTGTCGAATGGTATGCTACTATGTACTCAAATCCGACTCCTACGTTCAGCTGCTAATAACTCCCAAGGCGTCTGTTCAAAGACCCCAGTTTCGTCTTCGTTTTTGTTGGAGGGGCTATTGGAACCTTCCCTCTTCTAGTGCCTCCATTCTTTATTCCCCTCTTCGCCAACGCTATTGGCTTAAGTTCTGCTACAGGCGCGGGTCTCTTGGCTGGCTTCAACTTTGCCTCAGCGATAGGAAGAATCTTTAGTGGCATCTTATGTGACAAGATTGGGGCTCTCAACGCTCTATTCCTCGCACTCACCCTGGCGGCAGTCAGCATGCTTGCCATCTGGCCGGTATCTACGACCCTAGCCCCTTTGGCAGTTTTCAGTGTTATCAATGGGATGGCGAATGGAGGGTTTTTCTCCACTATGCCCACGGTGGTAGGCAACTGCTTTGGCTCCGCCAGGGTCACGGTTGCCATGGGCATGATAGTAACTAGCTGGTCAGGCGGCTATCTCTTAGTAAGTCACGGTAATATCTTAATTTAAAGAAGATGTTGCTCACATAAACGTCCTTAGGGAGCCCCTATTGCGGGATATTTGCTTGATGCATATGGAGGACAAGATTCGGGTTTCCAGGCCTATCGTCCTGCTATGTTTTATGCTGGCTCTTTAGCGCTGGGTGCGGCTGGCTTTATTGAGCTTGTTCGATTCCGCGCCAACAAGAACTTTTTTGCGAGGATTTGAATGTAGCGAATCTGCTTGGTGAAGAGCTTGGAGATAATATGTATTTAAATTTTCGTGATGTGATTTATTATAGTCGTAAAGGGGAACATAATGGATAGACTTTCAACTGCATCTCAGAACTAGCTTGAACTAGTCAGACATAACTGGCATAACGAGGCACTATACATCCTCGAAAATAAGGATGAAGGGTGCTCGGCATTGGCTCAATATGAACCCGCAGGTGATGCTTGAACTTTAGATCGTTCATGCCATCCCCCGACAGCTATAAACCAGACAGTCCTGTATCAAGAAGTCAGTTTACCTATTGCGCTGAGATCTGCCTGCCGGCGCACCGTGAACATCCAAGACCTCACCCGTTTCCATATATGCCTTGCGCCCTTTCTCACTAGTGTAGGACTATGCATTTTCGATTATGAAGCTAGTACTAATATCAATTTGCTCAACGTAAATATGTTGATAAGGTGAGTGAGATTTACCATTGAGAGCCAACCTACATTCTAAGCAAGCGAAGTAATGTTCTGATCACGTATGCAAAAGAACCAGGTTCTCAAGCGATTTACCATCTGAAACACTTAGAATCATGATCCATCTGCGGTATACGTATGCGCCGAAGCGAGTGCGACTGAGAGACGATATACGGGCTAAAGAGACCCCTTTCAGTCCGACCTGTGAAACAGGTAGCGACTACTGGTTTAGACACCGATGCCGAAGCGGTATGCCAATAAAAAGCTAACTCGCAAACTTTTAGATAGGCACATTTCTCTAGCCTGCAGGCCTTGAGTACACATACGAATGTAACTAAACAATTCAAGCACTTAGATGTTCACCTAAACACTATTCTTAACTTGAATGTCACGGATATGTTGCCGGACCGCTTTACTCACATACAAATGCAACAACTCCCCGCATAGAATAGGTCTTTCGGAAAAGCCCGAAGTACTTCAATTCAACTGGTTAATGTCGTGTTGAAGAAAGCGAAGCACATAGCCCCTCTCGGATAATGAGGGGCTTGATATGTCCCCGGGTGCGTCCGAGCAGGCAGATGAGACATTGCGTTCAGTGCTTTACAATACGATGTCGTGATGGTTACGGATCTATCACCTTTCTCATTCTAGTGAAATGAGCGCATTCCTTCTCACTAACATGTAAACCCCCTGTCTCATGATACCGAGAGACCTAGTACTTTCTTAAAGTAACATTAAACTCATCAGTCACACCTGGTATTATGTGCAGTCGCATCGAAACCTCTAAGCCAATTACGGCGTTATCCATGTCGCCAAGGAAAAAAAGAGAATGCAGCTGCATATATATGATCTGGTATGTGCCGACTACCCAGGCTACACAGCATCAACAAGCAGCGCGATGGGCGGGAAGTCCTCGCTTCTACAGTTGCAGTTACTCAGCATCCTTATTAAGTAAGGCTGACTTATATGCAAGTCACTCTATAATGGACTAGAATGTCATGTGCATGTTGTAATATCAATCAGGTTGTGCCAGAAGAACTGCCACGGTACATTGGAGTAGGTAACGATGAGCATCGCTGCGGAGTGAGGCTACATTAGTGTCGTCCAGAAAGGCTCCGAAGAAACGGCTGTTAGGGTGACCGAGGACATTGCTATCACATGGTACAGTGGAGCGACGTGCAGGCATGTTCCAATATACCAGAACTACAGTAGGATTCGGAATGGGGGAAATACGACATCCAGAAATCATGATGCCCGGTACCTCTCTAGCCCACCCTCTGTCAAGCTTCGTATAGCGAAGCGCAACATCATGTTGGGCACCCTACAACGTTGCTCTTTGCGACACCGGCCTATGTGCTAACAGAAACCAATCTACCAGAGTCCGATATGAACTCCTCATTCCTCCCCCTCTGGAACCGGGCGTGGGTGACAGAGCTTGGCGATGTCGACAACCTTGTCTATAGCTTCCATGCATGTAAGTGGGTTAGGCACCTATCTACATATCAGCTTACTTCATATAGATATTGTCTTAGAATAAGGCAATTTATTATCAGCATGTGAGCCTGGTGAATAGATGAGCATCACTCCAATCGACATGTGCAAAATTTCATATCGCTTACATGCCTCATGGCAAGATCCAATGCGACCGATAAACATTCCTGCGAACACTGCATATCCCCCATGATTGATTGCTTCCGTCCCGGTGAACGGGCATACATATATAGCCCGTAGTGCATATAACGAGCTATCAGAGTCCTTAGTCATCCATCGTCCAGAAGTCTGGAAAAGCGACTCTAAATATAGACGACATCTCTAGAGTTTGACTGATCATCTCGTAAGGATCGCCATTGGTTGACCTAGGCCAATATTCTAGCTGAAGGATTACTTGATCAGGAAGGCGATCGTCGACACAGACACCACGGGAACGTTCGAGAGGTATTGGCGACGCTAACGAGCTCAACCACAACATAACCATTGCTCGTTCGTCGCTGGCAGATGCGACATCATGATAGATCCCAAAGCGCCAAGCAATATACACGTATTCCACCAACGCGGTGCTGCCGTACGGGATAGGAAGCTAATACCGTAAGGCCTATCTATCGCTAGAGACGACACGCGATGATTACCTGAACACGGATCTTTCCATGGCGACCCCCACCAATAACTGCCCTCTGCACCAAAGCGTTTTAGTGGCCCCGACGGCTTGGCACAGAAGTCATTCGAAGATGCCATCGCCAATAGCCGATGCGGTCGCACGGCAGATGATGGGGTAATCCAGGGGCCCATGCATCAAGATTGGCCGATGCCGAGCAACACCGCGCCAGCAGCAAGGCTCTCTTCAAACCAGGGTCTTAGATAAGACTTTCTGCGCGGCTGCACGTCATCCCTGATTATCGAACGAACAGCACAAGATGGCTGCAACTTCGAGTGACATCGTCGAGGACCTTGTTGGGTGGATGGGTGTTCTTTTGATGGATAGACATTGCGAGCTTCCTTGTCTGGAAGGTCCATGTCATGCTCATCCATCCTACAACGCTTCAGAAGAGAGAAAGGCGTCGTGAGCTCGAGTTTGTTCTGAGGATAAATAGTCGTGATGTTGTCGCTAACTAGGTTGAACTCCTGCTCTGGCAGAACAGACACTCGGGAAGCCTCTTTCCACTATAGCCATCCTTCTCGCGCAGTCTTCCAAACCCGTCAATATGCGTTCCGCTGTACTCCTGGGCTTAGTGCCTCTGGCTCTCGCGGCTCCCTCGAAGCGAGCTTCGCCTGCACCTCTTCACGTCCCTCGCAGCACCGGTAACAATCTGGTTGAGGGCAAGTACATCGTCAAGCTGTACGAGAATGTCGAAACCGATTCTATTCACAGGACGATGTCCTCCATGTCCGCTGAGGCTGACCACGTCTATGATGTCCCGGGCTTCAAGGGTTTCGCGGGTGCACTGACCGCGGAAGAGATCGAGACCCTGCAGAACCACCCTGATGTAAGCTTGACAAACCCCAGTCCTGCCCTGACAGCTACTTACCAGGGTGTCTCTCATAGGTCGAATTCATTGAGCAAGATTCCATCATGAGCATCAATGCGTACGTCACACAGACTGGCTCTACGTGGGGACTGGCCCGTGTCTCGCACCATAGCCGCACCGCGACTGGCTACGTATACGACGACAGCGCTGGTGCCGGTACCTGTGCGTACATTGTCGACACTGGCATCTACACCGCACACGCGGTATGTAAATCCCCAACTAATTATCGATGATTTCTCGCGCTAACATATAGCATTAGGAATTTGAGGGTCGGGCTACCTGGCTAGCCAACTATGCCGACAGCTCCAACTCGGACGGCAACGGCCACGGCACCCACGNTGTCAGGAACCGTAGCCTCCAAGACCTACGGTGTGGCCAAGAAGGCCAAGCTGTACGCGGTCAAGGTTCTGGACGCGTCGGGATCCGGCAC
>JAPESX010001072.1:0-11795 GCA_029590615.1 Nemania bipapillata | reverse complement strand
TCACTTAAGTCCGTCTTGATGGGCTTCTAGATTCATAACATCCCATCTCTTAGATGCTCTAGTCAATACCATAATATGGATACCTTCCGATATCAACAGCTAGACCTAAATAGCTCTGATATTCGTCTCGTATGGCTTCATGGAGGAACTAGATTCGACGAAATCGAGTGCGAGCTGATCTATACAACACTTGACGAGAATGTCATTCCCTACGAGGCGGTCTCTTACACTTGGGGCTCACCAAATAAAACACACGATATTAGAATTGACGGGAAAATTTTCAAGGTTACAACTAACCTCTGGAATCTATTATGCAACATCCGTCAGGTTGACACAGATCGTCATCTCTGGATTGATGCCATCTCGATAAATCAAGACGACCTCCTAGAACGTGGTCACCAAGTTCGGCGCATGCAATTCATATATCGTTATGCCGAGTCTGTACTATTTTACCTCGGCGATGAGACGAAACAAATTCGCATCTTCATGGAATCTTTGAAAACCCTCCAAAGAGACACCTCGGGTAGTCACTGGGAACCTCATCATGCAATGTGGAGGTTTGCCTGGGAGACTGCCCAGTTTAAAAACCGATTAAGCCACGGTGAGGAAGTGGAGAGTTTGCAAAAAAAAGGTCTCAAGGAACTCCTCAGTCGGCCTTGGTTCCGCAGAGTATGGATTCTACAAGAAGTTGCGAATGCGCGCACGGGATTCTTATGCTGTGGTACAGCCATTATCCCCGCACCAATATTCGCCCTGAGCCCTGCATTACTGGGTGTCAGCTTAGACGATCACTCCAGGGCCGTTATTGAATTGATGCCAACTTACTCGTCGAAGAGACCACGTAAACCTCTAACAACCAATTTTCGGGCGATTCTCACGCAATTCCGTCGGTCGGAGGCATCGGAAGCCCGTGATAGGATATTCGCGTTACTTGGACTTTGTTCTGACGAAGGCGTTGTCAAAGTCGTGAATCCGAATTATCACCAAACTGAGGCAGATATTATACGCAACACTATTAGATATCTTGTGGTTATGGACCTTTGTCCACCACTGCTACTGAAACTACAAGATGTAACCATTGATCGGTTTTTCGCTAGTCTCATGAGTTCTCCAAAACCTAGTGGCTTGTTCTCAAGCGACATGCTTCTCACCCGAATTGGATTAGCACATTATTCCTGGAATTATGGAAATTCAGAGATTATAATCCGATTAGACACTAAAGTTTCGGAAGAGCCTTGCATGGTAGATATAACGAGCCTCCTACTGCAGCATGGCGAAGACTTCGACCGAGTTATTGACACTTCCTACACATCCATCTTCCCATTGTATAAAGGACTGTATTACTACCTACTCCGTAAAATCCATCGCATAATGGAAATGTCTATGCAGTCTAATGAGTCTGGTGGAGGAGCTAGTGTAGCGCAATGGCAAAAGGACCTTTACCGATTGCTCTCCCTTATATCGAGGGGCTATTTGCGGAAAAGGATGAAACTTCAGCATCTATTGGCGCTCCTACGCCTATGTGAGAGGGAATCACATACTAACGTCGTGAAAACTCGAGCTATAGTCAATTTTAAAAGCGCAAACCTTCACGATACCGCTGGATTCATAGAAGGAGCGCTGATTATGATATCAGTCACATTTGACGGCTGGTTCGCTAACAGGCTTCGAATCAGCACAAAATTCGATCCGTGTAGTAGGAGCGCTGCTACGGCTTTATATTTGGCGATATCTCACGATGATATCGAGACGACTCGGGTTCTCTTCGACAGGGGGGTAAAGATAGTAATAGGGCAATTGCCTAATCCATTATCGTGGGTGTTGCACAGCGAGGACCGCCGTATAATAAATGCATCAGTACTGGAATCGCACATGGAGAGTATAGTGGGGTGTGATGGCCGACTTGCCCTGCATTGCGCAGCGGAGTTTGAAACCGTACCCGTCATTCGATTCCTTCTTGACCATAGTGCCGATCCTGACACTGTCGATGTAGATGGTCGAACGGCGCTCCAGGTGGCTAAAGATAATGGTCGTTCTGGCATCGTGGATTTATTTGAGGCTGCAAAAAATGGTAGCCTCCATGAGTTTGATCAAGAGTTAGCGGAGGAAAATGAAATGGAAGATGCACTAGAGATCATTTTTAGCGAGGAGAATAGCAACTTACAAGTCTCAGCTCATGTTTAAAACCACTTATTTTCGAGAAGAAAGAGAGCGCGAATGGTGGCGAGGCAACTCTCCCTTAGAACCCTTGAAAACTCTAGAGAAGCCCTAATCAAAGAAGCTGAAGATAAACTCCGGAGGATGGTTAGGTCAAAAGGGAGATGCTCTGAAGTAGAAAATGAGGAGGAGAGACGACACTGAGTTCCCTTAGTAGATATTTCCTACTGCTCGCATCAACTCACCATCCTGAGATTTTGCGATATGATATGTTTATGAATTTATTAACTATTAAATCTCAACGAGCTGCGAAAGAAACAGACAACTCCTGTGTCTACCGGTAACCAAAAATCTGCTTCTGCTTTCCGATGTCTTCACCGTGCACCTCGTGAACGAGATTCTCGGAACCGAGTTCGTATCTTTCCGCCGACGTTGCGTCTAGCTCCGGCTTTTCCCATCCTTGAACCAGGGGTACGACCGTGACACTGGGTGTACTTCGATCTGTAACTTGGTTTTCCTTTCTCCGGTTCCGACGGGAGAAGAAGATGGCCACGAAAGTGCCGGCAATACCCGCCAGAGCCGCAAAGGCGCCAACCGCTATTCCTACAATAGCACTGGTGGCAAGTGCATCATTACCTTGGCTCTTGCTAGATGGGCCCTTATCAGACGATCCCGTATTAGATGAGCTTGTGTTAGATGAGTCCCCGCCTGAACCGGAAGAATTGCCGGGGTCAGTGGCGATCATCGGAGTTGACCTCCCGGGAGGTATGTAAGTATCTCTGCTCACTGTCTGGCTGAAGATATATGCCAGGCTGTCTGACTCCCAGTTGAGTTCCGGTTGCGTAAGCTGTGCGCCACCCAAAGGCCTGCGAGTGTCAGCTACGCCATTCACTAGTACTGTGTCAAAGATATAACTTACCCTCCTCCAATCACACTTGTAACTACCTCCGGTATTGAGTATGTTACATTAGGCCTGAACTCCGTCTGCCAGATATATGTTGAGGTATCTAGCACCTTGACCGGCGGATATGCCGGGTTACACGTATAACTGAGCAGGGATGTGTCCCATGTCCCATTCGTTATCTCTCCTCCAGTGACAATCATTGACGTTTCGTTCCATATATCGCACTTGTGACGGTTTCGCCCCGGTTGAAGGCCACCCTCGAGATCAGGGTTGTTGGAGTCTTGGACCCTGATCCATCGAAACGATGGCACACTCAAGACATAGACGTCGTTAAAAGCACGTCTGTTCAACTGATCCCAGCCGCCGCTGTGAGAAGTTAGAGTTAGGAATGGCTGCTGACTAGGAACACGTGACAGATCTCGAGGGGAGTTAAAATCATGTTGGTGCAAATGACATATGAGCTAAAATCTCTGGTAACTCGTAAACAGATAAAAAGTACGTACTGGATCGTTATCTGGAAGCTCGAATCGTCGGGCGCAGAGGAAACAACAGCACAGAATTCGGTGCGAAGTTCAGGTATCGTGCCAGTGGCAGTTTGATGATACCATACATTCGAGTAGATGTCGTAGATATAGATATCGTTGAACGGCCGTTGGTCCCACAGAGAGTCTGGAATCTGGTTACCTTGATAGGCGGTCTGGTAACCACCAAACGCTATTAAGATACCTGCTCGGCCCTTTCGAACATAAACCATGGCGCCCTTTAGAATATCGGGGCCTTGCATCCCAACGACAGCTGTCCGGAATTCCCAACCAAGGGGACCCGGGTTGGGCGACCGGAACTTCACGGTGCCATTGTATGTGCCGTTAAATGCTACTGTGTATCCTCCAGTATAGAACGAAGTTCCTGTCCGCGGATCACTCGCGTAAACGCCTTCGCTATTGTTGCCAAACGAGATCTGTCCGCCCTCAACTTGTACCGATGTCCAGGTGTTATTGGCTGAATTGAATGCCCATAGCGAACTATCGCTTCCGCCAGCATCCGGGCCAACTAAACCTGCGTAGGGATACTGCGTGCATCATAACACGTTAGTCGAGATCTCTAAGCTCCACACCATAGAAGCTGCTAGGTTATACGACACAAGGGGACTGAGGAATCAGGAATGGGAGGTTTTTATACACACCAATGTTGTGTGATCATAGAAAAAGGTACCGGCAGAGCCGCCCACATCCGGATATATTCCACCAAAGAGACTCTGATCGGGCAAGTCGGTTGATCCCAATAGTGCCATATTGAGGGGGCCTGTCACATCTATCGTATCGTTCAAGTACATCCAATAAATGGATGAAGTAGTATGCCGCGAGAGGCCGTCATTGTCAAAAGTGTAGTTTCCACTACAAAAGAAGAGACGGTCATCGACGATCGCAGCTATGCTCAGTATTAGCTACCAATACTTTCGACTACTCTCATATCTTTGGAATGAAACATACTTCTCTGGTCTAAGATGCTGCACATGGAAACGCCGTAGGCTTGTTGAAATAGTGAGAAGCAGAGGAGACACGTCAAGAAGGAGAGTGAGGGGGCAAAGAGGCATCCGCTGCCCCTTGCACGCACCATCGTGAACATCACCACTTCAGAATAAGAAAAGAGAGGGAGATCGGCAAGGGATGGCAGAGAGAGAAGGGCAGAAATAAGGCAAAGGCGATCCAAGTTCAAGTCCTATGCCCCATTATACCCAGTTCTCACTCGCCCTGCCTGCTCCGACCCTAGGATCCCAAGCTAAGGAGGTTGCTCCTACTGCACATACATAGAGCGTCAGCCCTCGCTTTTTAACTTGGATCATCTTGGCATCTGCAGACAGCCTCCCTCCCCTTACTACAGCATCAGGACCATGAGGTTAGGCCCGTGGGAGCCGAGTGTACGAAAGCCAAGACATCTGACTCTCACCGAGCCGACGAACCCGCAAGAGATATGAGAACTGCCTGAAGCGATGTTGAAAAGATATCAGAGAAGGAAACAGCAAGATACAGCGCGCACCTATTTCTCAACCGCGAGACTCGTCGAGAGCTCCCAGCTGAGATAGAACGCGTCACATTACGTCAATAAGTTCGATGCTTAGGCCTATGTATTTAGCGAATGCAACGACATATCTATCTCGACTATTAATAAACACCACATGACTGCCTATAAGTTAGGCATATACCTGGATAGATAAGGAAAAGACAACAACACGTTTCTGTATGATGGCACCGTATTGGTACACTGTATCATATACTGGTTCTATTTCCGGTCTGGGAAAACCTTATATACCTTGCGAGGTTAGCTTAAGCCTTACATCCATACACTACACTAGCGTTCCCGTAACATATCTGGATACATATGTAGTAGATAGGTAGGGATTTTTGCTTGATAAAGCCAAGGCACTCGAGAACGTAGCTGCTCTGTGGCTGGCGACCTTGGCATATCTAATTGAGTCCTAGGCCTACTGTACCTAATTTCGAGCACCTACCTATCTAAATCTTGCGGCCCCCAAAGCTTGAGATAAGGTGCTCATCTCCAGCTCTCAATAATATCTACTCATTACATACTGTACATAGATACATAGATATTCTGTACATATTTCCTACGCTACTACACATGTAGTAGGCAGTGCAGTGTGCTACAGTATGTGACGCTATCCCGGAGCGAGACTGCACCAGCGGGCCAATAAGTGGTGTGATGTAGGTCGCACAAATAGTGTAGGCAGCAAAGCATATGTCGATGGAATAGGCTCTCGCTTTTTTTTTCAGCCCTAGCTTCGCCTGCTTTCTTATGTCAGGTTGCTATTACGCTGGAACCCCACCATCAACCCGCATCTGCAAGGAACCATCGCTAGAAACGGGAATATTGGAGAAGCTGTGCCACGCGTAGCGCGTTGTGGGCTTCATCCTATGTACTAGCAGATAGTAGGAGAGGGGTAACCGTTGCCTTACGACTTACATACCTACTTACAAACAAGTACACTAGCGTCTTATCAAATACTCTTGCACTGCACTAGAGCGCCGAGGTTCCGACAGCTTCGTTATAACCGCCGTGATTCCGGCATGACTCAGGACTTCTTATACACCTCGCGATATGCCGAGTCCTCGCAACCAAGACTGCGCCGAGTCTAAGGAAGCTACGGGCTTGTCGAGGACCAGCTGAAGTCGCCGACTTTGCACTTTGTGATCCTAGACCTACCAAGCTGCTAAGATTTCTAAGAGTTTATCGATTGGCTAGGAATTCTATGTGATAGTCCTGCCTGCGTAACACCAGGGCTCAGTCTAGAGAGAGACTAGAGACGGAGAGAAACGCTGCCCAAGGCGTCTAAATGATTTTCCCCAAGGCATTTTCATTTCTCATACCTCGTGACCACGGTCCAAATACCCCTTTCCGACTCTCCATTTCAGCTCCCCTTCCTCACACCCGTCGCATAGAACAGTGCTAAGGTAGGTAAGTAGCCGAGCACTTCAACCAAGCAAAGCCGCCTCGCCCTCGACGGGCACGAGCTCCTCGAACCGGCGGAGGTCCATGGGCTTCTCGAGCAGGGGGACGACGAAGGGGTCGAACGTCTTCCAGTACGGGTTCCCGAGGTGGTACTTCTGGCTGCCCTCGTTCTCGTACCGCTCCACGATGGTGAAGTCCTGCGGGTCGTGCACGCTCTGCATCACGAACCACGAGATCGTCTCCTTGTCCTGCGAGTAGATGGCCGACGCCTCGTTGAGCTTCGCGTGCAGCTTGGCGATGTTCTCCTTGCCGGGCTTAGCGCGGAGGTGCACCACGATCGTGTAGACCATTTTTTGGCGTTTATGTGTGTGTGTGTACGTGTGTGTGTCTGTTTCAGTGAGGATAGAATTCCGCGTGGGGTGGCAGACTAAGGAGAGGGATGGGTAAGGTGGCGGTCCCTACTACGTAATGATGCAGTGAATTTCTCTATAACTTGTATATCGAGTGGTATCAAGTGGGAGGCTGGTAACTCAAAGGAGACCGAAAAGCGGTGAAAAACAAACTTGCTCCCCGCTTCTTACTATTACCTAGCGGGGACTATCGAAGTCGAGCCGTTCCGCAATCTAGGGACACTAGTCTAGTAAGCCTAGGTCGCACTATACACAAGTACTACAATATTTACATCCGAAGGTTTTTCCACTTACACACTTATACTGTAGAGTCTATGCATCCTACCTGCCCTGGGGATGAGGAGCTCTATTATTCAATGTCGCTTCCTTAAACTATTTCTACGTCTGCCATTTTATTCCCCGTAGAGGTAAATGAGTAGAAATAATGCATTCCTCATAATGCGTCATTAACGAGGACGAACTGGAAGATGAGGTAAGGGATCTCTGTCTGACTGGTCACGGCTATAAGAGGTTCCGGTGGTACGGCGTACACTTGATCAGCTGAATCCGTCAACGACATATATAATGAATTTAGCAGTGTGCAAATCAAAGGCTATGAAGTGTAAGGGTATTGATTGGTCGCTATTTAGAGCATCCTACCCACTTCAACTGGCAGGTATGTGTGTATATATCTATATATTCATCTTCTACCTACTATGTAGGTATTCGAAGTCCACAAGGATATAACCAATCCTGCCAAGCATGGCTTGGTCATAAAAAGGATGAAACATATTTTAGGAAGTACCATGCAGTAAGGAACGGTTCACTAAGATCCTTGTTCTGCTGTAAGTAGCTAGCTGTAAGGCTCAATGAGTGCTTGCTTAGTGTTCATAGCACCGGGAACGACTTGGAAGGATCGGAAGTGGTTCGCATGACCTAATTGAAAGGATCGACACAGAAGGAGCAATTATTGAATCCAGAGGGCTTGACTCTCGCTCTCGTTGCTAATTTATCCCGATAAATTGACCTGGGATTGAATGATTATATGTCAGTTTCTACGTATTGTTGACCCGAGTTTGCTTAGATAGCATACTCACCTGTTTGGTTAAACAACGCACACCTATTCTCCATTTACTAATTCCCTATTCTGCGCTGTAGAACACGGTAGCTGTCATGCTACACTTTAATCCACGGGCTCTTCATCCGGTTGCTCCTGATTATATGACGCGTATCCAGAATCGGATTGTTTTAGCGCAGAATTGGCCGGATCTGTCGGTGCTTCAGGGATGTCTTCTAGTTGGACGTTCTGGAACAGAGATGGGCCACCATCCGCGCCTAAGATGAAGTCGAGGCTGATTTCTGACGGATCGAACATCATATAGTCGGGCCATACGAGCTGAGGTTCTAACGAGCTGGGGCCGGCGTGATCTTGCGATCCGCCGGGTTCCTGTGTCGTGGTTGGAGGCATATCTTGCTGCTGTTGTCTCCGAAACTCCTCAAACAAAGTCGCCACGATGGTTCTTGTATATTCGACAGCTTGTTGTTGAAGGTTTCTCTCTACATTCTGCAGGTCTCTGTCAACTCTCGGGGCTAATTCCTCCCGTAGCCGTAGCGGTATCTCGCGAAGAATGTATTCTTGGCATTGAAGCAGAGTATCGTGAGATTGTGTTGCTGGGTTTGTGAGCCGTTCGTACTCATAATCTTGTCACCTGGTTAGAGAAGCGGATATGATCTCTTCACTGGAGTAGGTACCTACAAGGGGATGGGATCTCGGCCGCTGGGACGTGTGGGAACAGGATTTGAAAGACGGCTCTCCATTTATCAGGCTCGGAGACAACATGGCCTTTCTTCTTCTTCGCCTTAAGTTGTATCGCCTGCTCTGCATCAAAGCCTTCTATCGGTTGCTTCTCTCTAAGTTCGCAAGGCACAGGCGCCCTTTGGTGATCAAAATTGGCTTGCTCGGACTCGAACGGCTCCCAGCAACGCACGCATCTATACTTCGCCTGTCGATGTTTACGGTTTAGGTGTTCTCTAAATACTATAGTTAGCTTCGTAAACCTTCATATAGTGAGCATGAGTCCTACTTGACTCGATGGATCTGCAGCCACCCTGGGCCAGGACAGACGGGCCAATGTTGATATTTTGCCGGGTTGTACTTGAAGTATGGGCAGGCCAGTCTTGGCATTTCTTTCCCTTTACCTTTCTTGTCAGGCTCTGGATATAGGGGTGTATTGTCATCATCATCGTCGTCATCGTCATTGTCGCCCTGGTCGTTATTTCTGTCACTTAGCTTTCTTTTATGAGGAGGCTGAGCTCGCCTTTGTGGAGGCTGTCCCGATGTGCCAGATGGAGCGTTTTGACCTTCAGAAGAACCAGTTGTGAGCTCGTCTCCGGATTTGTGTACCTGTATGAACCGGGACCGAAGCCATTCAGTCATTGCTAGTATGATTTTCCCAATGATCTCTTCCCTTAGCGTTTCGGCAACTCCTCTCGCTGTATCCGTACTTTCATCGCTTGACGATGTCCATGAATACTCGCCGTCAGTTGCTGCGTCGGACGCCATGTCGGGTGAATCATCTCTATGTTTATGGATGGTCATAGAAGGAATATCGAATCCTGCGTCTTGGTGGAGCGTCGTTGAATCCTCACTCTTCAATATTTGTGTAGTAGAAGAGGCACTATCGGCGTTCAATCCCGCGACAACGGCAAGGTGATGCTCATTGAATAGCTCAAGAGCCGAGGGTGGTAGACGTGCTTGAGCTAACTTGACCACATCCTCAACAGTCTCACACTCATCCCAGTTTTGCTTTAATTGGTCCCGTCCCAGAACCAGATCAAAATCGCCTTTAATTTGCCCTTTTTCCAAAACATGAAACCATGTAGATTTGTAGGCGCTACCATCCAACTTGCGCCACGAAAGACAAACGCGTCCGTTGTCTGGGATGATTTCATGCGTCTCTACTAATTCTTTGGAGACATAGCATCTCTCGCCTTCCCACTCGGCCGCATCTGCAAATTGAACACGATCATGCCCAGAAATCAGGATATTAGCAAGGAAGGGGCTGCGTGCCTCTATCGCAATTTCAGATTCGGTGGCCTCAGAAATTGCGCCAACTGACATGCAATCATCTTCCTCCCCATCTTCTTGCCCTGCGGGTTCCGTGGACTTCCTGGCGGAATCTTTTGACTCTGGTCCTACTTCTGTTCGCTTTATCACTTCATCTACACGTTGTAGTAGCTCTTCTCGTGACTTTGATGAACGCGATGCCATCTGTAGATAAGTTGGGCGTGAATCCCCTATCATCCTCTTAAGAAAAAAGGTCTCGCCCCATGTGCGATTATAATGCTGTCGAATCATCTCGAACTCAGACTTGGATTGATTAGACGTCGATCTGTAGCAGGGTTTACATTGTTGGATTCCACAATCATTGCATTCGAGTAAGGATTGATCCACCTCAGTGTTACATGTCTGGCAAGTGAGGTTTTCATCGGAATCACCAGCCTGAATAACCCTGAAAGCGGAATGGGAGCAGCTGGGCTTCACTCGATTCGAGGATAGGGGGTTGAATGCCTTATCGGACGTCAACTGGCTCGGAGATTCACTGACAACTGAGACTGAATCGGCAGTGCTCCCCGAGTTCGCCAGGCTCGGGATAGAGGGTAAGCTTCGAGTATCATCGTAATAGACATAGTTTGAAATTGGTGGCGGCTTGGGAGGCTTGGCAGGCATTATCACCAGGGTCCTCGCGTTTCTCTTCTCTACTTGTTAGAGAGTTTTTGTTCAAGTTGGATAGGCTGATAGTAAATAAGGACGTTGACTAGTTGGTAATCTTGATGATCATGAAAAGAATCGAATTGTAGGACAACTTGTCTCGTCAGTTCCTCGATATCTTAGCTCTATCTCAGCCGCAGGACAAGTTTGGGGGCGTTGCCCACATGCAGGCTAGTTGAGTCCTGCGTTGCGTTGCGCGCACCTGCGCAAGACAAGTCCTGGTCAGCTGCCGATCCTCCGCTGCGATCTTGCACGTTATACTCAAGGCCTGTATTCGCAACATCTTGGGTGGTAGTCTAGTAGGAATTGTGTAGGACACTTCCCAGGACCGTTCTTCACGATCATCAATATCCGCCTATGCGTGAACGAAATATGTCTTATATAAGACCTTCAAGTCTAAGGATATAGGTAGGTATGATGCCCGGCTAAGTCTGTACCATCGTCAACACGATTTGTTGTATCAGTCGAGATTGCATATTATTCAATAGAATATACCTTATCATACCAAGAAGCTCTTCAGCTTTTCAGCTCTTCAGCCCCCAAAAGAGAAAAGCACTTGAGCCTGTGAACAAGAGCGAGAGTGAGAGAATGTCGGAGGCATCCATCGCACCATCGGCCACACTCACTGCCGATGACGAGCTGTAAGTAGTTATCCCCTGCTATTTAGTATGAAAGTACCTATGCAGCTCGCTACCCAGATAGAATCTAGATGGATTAAGGCTAGCGAGATGGGGAATCCCTCTTAGCATTGATTGGAGCACTAACTTGGAGTTAGTCACCGGGGTAAAAGCCACGAATACTCCCCTATGCTCGAACGATATCTCAGCGAAGAGCCCACCCTTCCAGAAACGCTGCTGGCAGGAAAAATAGACACCGGGAAAGACAGCTGGGGCGCGGTCGAGAAGCAACTCAGTACGTTTGACCAATATTGGTCTAAGCGAGCGTAGAGACGAGGTCAAGCGAAGATGCTGGAAATGCAACTTGCCATAATCGGAAGAGTATGAGACGGAAAGTCGGGCACCTCTTCCTAGTCCTATGCGTATTTTATTTAGAAGCCTTCGACGGAGAAAAGTACACGCGTACATGTATTACTAGATGTGTATTCCGT
>JAPESX010001071.1:0-11802 GCA_029590615.1 Nemania bipapillata | reverse complement strand
GGTTGGGCGAATGCCGTTGCCTGAAGTAGGCCCCTCGGGTCGGAGAAGGTATACGACGTCGACGAAGAGGTGAGGCCGGGCAAGACGGACACGAGCTGGGTTGAGCCGTCGGCCGAGACTGTCTCCGTCTTCATGGCAAGATAGGTTTCGAGCACCTTCTGCCCTTGTGGGCCACGGAAGTGGATAGTGAGCTCCTTGGGGTTCTCTCGAACGAGGTCTAAGATGGACCATCCTATATTTTGATTCCGCAGCATTAGCACGACAACTCACCCAAGACGGCATAGCCGACTCTATGTTGGCAACTTACCGAATTTCTCCATGAGAGCGGCATCCATCTCGTCCCATAGAGCTCTCGCTACGGGACTAGAGTCGTATAGCGCCATTCCCATACCCTTTGATGATGTTCCCTGTCCTGTGAAAAGGTACGTGGTCGAGGGCTGGTCTACTTCGGCCTCACCTCGCAAGACTTCTTCCCCGGAGTGCACGAGCCGAGCCGAGACCTCGATCAACATCCGACCCCTTCGCATGGCTACGTGAGTGACACCGACAGAGATCTGCTCCCCCTGACGAACCATGCCGAGGAAGGAGGATGTGAATCGCCTCAGCCGTGTGACATCGCCGGCCACGACGAGCTCTTCAACGACCTTGCGGCAGACCGCTGCAATGTACATGCCGNTGCGTGATAGGCCCGGGCAGCCCGGCAACCTCTGCGAAGACCGGGGACGTATGAATGGGGTTGCAATCTTTCGAAACGGTCGAGTAGAGGTGGCTTTTCTTCGGCATCGTTGCTGTCCTGACCGCGTCACCCGTCCACCCGGGGTTTTTGAGAGGCACCGTGGCATCAACCAACTTCCCCTTCCGTTCTAGGAACTCGGTTACGGGGTTTCCTTGACAGTTTGTCGCCTCGAAGGAAACGGCACCGATGGGAATGCGAGTTTTATTCCATAGTTGATGGTATACTTTACCCTCGGTCTTGATGCTCGCATATCTCGATGGTCCTTTTGATCTCGTCCATGTGGTCGTGCAGAAGACTAGATTTAAGCCTTTCAAGACCTTTGATTTGTCGGCGAGGGAAAACCAGTCGCGATCCAAGAGGATAGCCTCCTCTTCATCGGTTTCTATTTTGAGTTCGACATCCGGGTCATCGCACTGTTCAAAGGTCGTGTGGTAATCTGCGAATTTGCCCTTAATGAAGAACTCGGAAACAATGGTGACCACGTGCTGCCCGTGACGCGTCAAATGCGCCTCGACTATCACCGATTTTCCCGAAGCTTCAATCGAAATAGACCGCACGAACGACTTAGCCTTGACCACATCGCCGACCTGCAGTGGAGATGCCCCTGTTGTATAGGCGATGTCTATCGAGCGGTGCACAAGGCGCAACAGGTCAACCTCTAGCTCGGGTAGAAGCAGCGGACGCATCAGGACGTCCCAAGCCGCAATAACAGCGGCCTCGGCTGCGATATCCGACGTCTGGTAGACCGTGGCGGTATCGCGGAATGCATGCGCAATCGCGGCATTGAGCGAGTCGTGCAAGCGGTGTGATAACAAAACCTCTTGGCCGTGGAAGACGTCCGTCAGGCGGCCCGAGACTACTCCATCTCTTGACCCGAGCCACAGATGCGCGTAGAATGCCTGCACGCTCTGATCTCTGGCCTTGGACTCAATTAGCCGTGTAGTCGCCTCTTGGAATTCCCATTCGAGGTCGAGGACCGCGGGAACAGAGGGAACCGCCACGTCATAGTACAGGGAAATTTGTATGTGTCTCCCTTCGGGGGAGAAGAGGCGCACAAGGGTCGCATCGTCCGCATCATCGATCAGGAGTGCTTCTCGCCCATCTCGGCTCAATTGCACTGACCAACCCTCTCGAGGCGGGACAAGATGGTAAAATGGGTTGGGTTGGCTTCGGGATGAATTGTCGGAAGACACGGTAAACACTGTGGAATTGAGGAAAAGGGCCCCAATAGCCGGCAAAGCATGTTTTCCGATGTGTTCCCTCCAAGCGAGGGGATCCGCAACATCCATCGCCCGGAAAACTATGTGTGTTTCCGACTCATCGTCGAGGGCTCCATCGACAGTTAGCGACCTATCAGGCACACCACTTGGCGTTGCTAGGATGTCTCGGGTCTTGCTGCCCCCCAGCAGCAGCCCGGTCAAGCCTTCATGGATCCCATCTAGGATTTCCTTCGCGGATTGGTCATCCCTGGTGATATAGCGAACGGAGACGGGGCTGTGTAGGATACACACGCGTTCCGGGTCTTTGCCAAACACGGCGTTCACATCTTCAGACTGCCACAATGAGTCTTTCTTGAACCAATATTCGAAATCTTCATCTAGCGCCAAGATGAAGTTCGCAGGCTTCCGGCCCCCCTTCCTGCACGCGTTAATTAGGAATCGGACATCCTCAGGATGTAAGAGCTGGGACGATGCGTCCGGAAATGCGCTAGATAGTAGTGACTTGATACCATGAGGGTCATCAAGGAAAGCATAGTCCCAACTTGTTCTCGATGAACCATCGCCGAGTCTTTCCCATGTTCGCGTGGCAAAATCATCGACGATGTCCCTGTAAGAAGCGTCAACCCAGCGGTCCTCCTCGGTAATATACGTCAACTCGATTAATCGGGATAGAACTTGAGCATAGCTCATGTCTTCCACGTCTGCCGGTTTCCCAGTAGAGTCCTGGCCGAACCACGGCTTAGCAAAATCAGCATTTAGCCGCTCAATAATCTCAGTTTTTCGCCGCTTCAGAGCCGGAACGCGCTCTGCTCTTGGAAGGCTGAAGATCGTATCATCCAGGTCTTTCCAGAGGCGGACTCCACGGGTGGCCAATTTGTGAATTGGCTGGCCCATTTCAGAGGTTACGGTGAGGATGCCACATTTCTTGCCATCCTTGCTATATGTACCCTCCCACTCCTTGTCCTCGACGCCAGGTGCTTGGACGAGAAGTTTCTTCGCCTGGGGAGACGTATGTGCCTCCCGAGCCACCATCATCCGACTACCCATCAATATGCCATCGCAGGGCATCGCAGGCCTTCCAAACCGGGTCGCCCACTCTCCTGTGAAGTACGGAAAGGTCCCTGAAGCATCGCCAAAGCCGCTACCGACAACCAGATAGAGGTTTCGACAGCGCCTGATCTCCCCGTACGTCTCGAGCAGGGGTTCGTGGAAATCCTCACACGAGTGATGGCCTCCACCACGGCCTCCAGTCCACTGTAATATTATAGGGAATTGGGGGTGTGCTTTGGCAATTGCGATCACTTCCCTTATGGCACGGGTTGACCCGGGCTTGAAGGAGATGTGTTTGATTCCGAGCGTTTCTATGTATTCAGTGGCAACATCGGGGGATGGTATGCCAGCGCCTATTGTAAGCCCCTCGATTGGTATGCCCTGACTCACTAACCGACGGACTAGTGGTATTTGGAAGCCTAGAGCCTTTGGGCTCGCATATATGAGGTTAATGGTAATACCGCGACCAGCTGGGATGTTGGCCGCAAGCTTCTCGATAGCTGCTGTCATAGATGACGGTTCAAAGTACCCGCCTCCGGCAAGCTCAACATGATATCCGGCATTGATGACAGCAGAAACGAAATCCCAGTGAACCGTAGTAGGCGTCATTCCTGCTGTGATTATTGGTGGGTTCTTGAGAAGTAAACTTAAGCGGGTTTCCAGAATCGTCTGGCCGCTTGGACTTGTCTTAACGTTGGGCCGGTATATATCTTTCCACGACCGAGTCTTCAGCTGGCACGGCTCGAGAATCGGCGAAAAGATGTCCGCCTTCGTTCCCATCACGATTGAAGATGGCTCGAGGCTCGTGCCATCGATGACACGAATTCCTCGCCCTTCAACAACCCGATTAACGAGATCGCTGAGCCGTCCGCCCCCGAATACCACGCAATGGGTTGGAGATGTGGGCTGACCGACTTGGAGAGAGGCAGGCCAATCTACCACCCTTGATGCGATAGCATTGATTAAGATGTGAGTAAGGGAAGTTTCATTACCATGTAGTTTATCCATCGCGAGCCCTGCTTCTGTATGGAAAACTGGCGTTCTCAAGTCGTTGACTTTTGGAGACCTTGAAGTCTCTACAAAGATTTCTTTTACTCGATCCGCTGCAGCGGTTAGATGCTGGGAGTGGAAAGGGGCGCTGACTGGCAAGAATTGGCATTGGATCTCAGGCCGTCTCTGACTATATGGTACGCGGCTCTGGTCCGCGCCTTGTTGTGCCCGCAATTTCCGCAGACGGAGAGCCAGGCCCCGGAGAGATCGCGGGCTGCCTGCAACCACATAATTTTGAGGCCCATTCTTTAGAGCGAGGTATAGGTGTTCGCGACCGCCAAGTTGTTGGTTGCATGCGGCTAATATATCTTGGAGTTTTTGCTCTTGCAGGCCACGGATCACGAGCAAATGCGACGGCGTCCCTTCGCCCTCTTGGATGCTGTCGTTCAAAGCGACTGGGTCAAGCTTTGATTGTGGTGCTTCCCGGTGAGAATGGTAGCCTAACCAGAAGAGGAGCTCGATTGCCCATCTAGAATTGTGAAAGAAAGAGTCCCATGAGTCGGACAAGGATGCGACAGCCGCAATGATGATTCCCTGGGAATGTCCGGTCACACCGAAGAGTATCTGTGTCATCTCACCAGGGGACTTGTCTAGCATTTTACACATAATGCAGTAGTGAGCTAAGTCGATGAGCCCGATTATTGGAAAGCTTGTTGCCGCCGCCGCGATGAATGCCTTCTCAGGGCGGGACTCGGGATTTTCAAGCCATTCGCATAACTTGATCTCACGATCTTGGTAAAAATATGATGTATCTGGGTGGCGGGATAGGTTTTGGAGGATTGGATCGATGGTTGAGATTAAGGGGTCAATCAGAGGGCGATAGATGGAGTAGAGTTCAGCTAACTCGTCGACGCAGGATGGGTTGAGTGCTCCTTGACCGCCAAAGGCTAAAAGAATCGATGCCTCCTTTTTCATAGCAGCCGAAACTAAGGCACTTGGCGGTTGTGATACCGGCTTTTTCGAACTGTGTAATAAATTGACCACGGTTCGCAGCATGGATTTGCGCGACTCTACACTCCCTCGTTGTTGGCTGACGAAAGTATGTACGTCGCCTTGGTCGAGCTCGGGCTGGGCGCTGCGGAATAGGCATGCTAGCAATCTATCTGGGATGTTCTGGCTTGAGAGGAAGTCTATGAAGTTTAAGATGAGCGATGCAGTTGACTCCGGCACCCAGTGCGCTTGTTCTGCGGTTGGCTCTGAGACAATATTAAGGAACAGGTCTCTGTAGGTCTCGAGGTACTGTGCTTGCTGTCCTTCTAGCAAGAAGCTGTAGGTGATTTCGTTATATTTGAGGGTGAAAGGGACCAGGAGTTCGGTTGTTGGGGAGGCGGAGGTCTCTGGTGTTGTTGGCGTGAAGCTCATCACCTCAAACGGTGTCGAGCATATGCTATTCCTTGAGCTAAGAACAAAAGCCATGTTGTCCCTGCTATAGAGCAGTGCTCGTATGCGTATGATTCGTTCGACAATGGATTCTACTCAGACATGGGATATAATAGCAAGAGCAGGAGGTCTTGAGAAGTGTTGCTACCTTAAACACAGCGAATCGGGATAGAAAGACGTCTCTAAATGAAAGGTTTCATGCATGTAGACTGCTCCAAGTCCATTACTACTACGCTGGACCAAATCTCGAGCATCTCTTGAGCGATCACAGGCCTTATGCAACACGCATTATCAATACTTGGATCGTATGGTTGACCGAATACGCCATATCGTATGCGACCCCTTGTGTCACTGCATATCTCCGCTGAACTGAGACCATGCAACACCATCTCAAAAAAAACCAGGGTGATTGCCCCGAGATCCCTATGTCGATCGCCCTTCGCAAGCGTATGCCGAAGCTATCGTCCTGGTAAAGATTTGGCGGCGCCTGGCCGAAGCCGGGGCTTATTTGAATTTCTCGCATTCGGAGGCCGAGAAGCGACACCGCGCCGCCGGACCCTATACGCCGTCAAATCGCTGAGCCCCGACACAATAAGTTAGTTCCATTTGGCTTACTATACCCAGAATCGACAGTGATGGGACTCATGACATAAACACGGCAATCCCCAACCTTGACATCACAGCATCGCAGGGTATGTCGCTAGCATCCGTTTTGCATCACTAGGCCTTTGCCCCCTTATTAATACTCTAGATCCTCTTGCATCACGTGTTCCAAAATGGGAGTGCCGGCACCTGATAACAACAATGAACAGCCGTATGATGGAATAATTGATCTGATAGTCGACTATGCCTACGATTACACCGACCCTTCGCCCGCAGCATGGACTCGCGCAAAAGCGACTCTCTTAGACGCTATTGGGTCGGCAATCGAGAGCTTCCATACCAGCAAGGAGTGCAGAGACTTGCTAGGACCACAATGGCCTACTTCTGCCTCTATCCCTGACGGTTTCCGTCCTCCGGGAACAGAGTATTCGCTAGATCTTCTCAAGGGCGCCTTCGACATGGGTGCTATGATTCGTTACCTTGACCACAACGATGCATTCCCTGGGGCTGAATGGGGGCACCCATCGGGTAAGTATTTGGTGAATTTCTTTTATAGACTTGATCGTAATCTAGCTGACAATGAGACACAGACAATTATGGAGCCATTCTTGCCACAGCTGACTTACTAACTCGAGATGCACTCAAACGTCAGGACCCTTCGTCCGTTATCACTGTCAAGCAGATTATGCTCGGAGGTATTAAAGCCTATGAGATTCAAGGGTGCTTCCAGATTCGCAACGCCTTTAATAAAGTAGGGCTTGACCATGTCATCTTAGTCAAGGTAGCATCTACGGCCGTAGTTTCGTGGCTCATGGGCCTCAGCAAAGATCAAGCACGAGCGGCTGTCTCGCACGCGTGGGTTGACGGTCACCCACTACGGGCCTATCGTCAAGCCCCCAATGCCGGTCCTCGGAAAGGGTGGGCGGCTGGTGATGCCTGCATGCGCGCAGTCCACCTGGCGACATTGGCTCGCGCAGGTCAACCTGGGCTGCGAACGGTGTTGACGGCGCCGCGATGGGGCTTCTACCACGTACTTTATCGTGGCCAGGAATTCGAGTTACCACGCCCATTCGGTAGCTGGGTCATGGAGAATGTCCTGTTCAAGGTCATGGCCGTTGAAGGCCATGCCCTCACCTCGGTCGACGCCACCGCCATCCTATCTAAGCAGATGGAAGAGCGAGGACTGGAGCCTATGCGCGACATCAAGAGCATCCACGTCAAGACCACCGATGCCTCTATGATTATTATAAATAAGCAGGGTCCCCTGCACAACTACGCGGACCGCGATCACTGTATGAGATATATAATAGCCGTGATGCTCCTCAAGGGTGATGTTATCGAGGTTCAAGACTACCAAGACGACAGCCCTTGGAGTAGCGACCCTAGGGTTGACGAGCTCCGGTCGAAGATAACGATGACCGAAGACGAAGAGTTCACAAAGGACTACCACAACCAAGACATACGCAGTCTTGCAAACGAGGTCGAAATCACCTTCAACGATGGTACTAAGCTAAGCGAGCGAGTTGACTTTCCTGCGGGCCACGTCAGGCATGAGAAAACATTGCCACTCGTAAGAGAAAAGACGGTGCGAAACTGGAAGATGGGGCTTCCCGAGAGCCGTGTCGACGCCATTGTCGATCTGATCGATGGGCCAAATTTCGAGAGTACTCCCGCCAGTACGTTCATGGACTTATTCCACTCTTGATGAGTGCGACATATGTCCCTGGCAAGGCGTTATATGGCAGATTATGGCCTGGCGAAGTCTTGAGCCCCGGATCGACACCATCAGCCTCATCCAGCCGGCGCGATAATACCGACTATTGAGGCACTACCTCTTCTCTGTTTTTAGTCTGTGTACTGAAGCAGGCTTAGTGCCACAACAGGGCCTACTGCTAGAAGTTTAGTTTAGTCTCCTGTGATTGGAGAAGGAGGACTCAAAGGCATAGGCCTCTTGATAGAAGTAGAATAATACTGAAGTAAAATTTGCCAAGACTTCTTGCCCCTGAACCACAGGCTCGGACGAGGTACAGCCACCATTGGAATTATGGCTTAACTATCGACGAGATTCCGCGCGATATAAATAGCCTATAACTTATGTTAGCTCATCAACTGTACTTGCCCGCTTTATATATGAAGAAGAAACGTATATTATCCAGATAGGCCGTATGAATATATCGATACGTATAATACTGGTGGGCAGAGACATTTATATGCGTCTTTGACCCAAATGCATTCCTATCGTAATAGATGGGCGACAGTCTCCTCCGGTTCCCATTCTTAGTGGTATAGATACACAAAACCCTAGAGAGCATAGTGTGTCCAAGATTAGCTCAGGCCCAAAATTCCTTCGTTGTTGAATGGGCTTCGTACAACGGTACGAAAGTCTCACGCGTGAAACGGAATACAATCTTCTATTGTACTATGGCTATTGCTGTAATTCATCTATGAAGAAAGAGAAAGAAGAACGATCGTACGCACAGAATTCTAACCTAAGGGTGAGAATTCTGCTAGCGTGTGGGATCAGCGGTACCGGAGATACAGTAGGCTCACGCGACAGGAAGTCTTCGTACGAGCCCTTCGCAAGGCTGATCCGTGAGAAGGGCCAAAGCCAAAAAGGGGGTTGCAGTCAACTAGTCAGTATTCCAACATTCGTCGAATTTAAACATGCCCTTTCTTACGAATTATTTCGTCTGCCTATCGTAATTGTTAGATCTGGAAAATTGCTGGAGATAAAGGACGAGACGTAAGGAACGTAAGAATCTAACATAATAAAATCAATAAAACGGGAATTCCCATTAGAGCTACACAGTTATCATAAAGATCAACAGTTACCCATCCTATTAATAAGATAAAATCTTGAAATTCGTAAGAGTCTATTTTGTCAACGGTAGTGGAGATGATAGGCATAAGGTTGTATTCAAGGTGAAGAAGAGATCTAAAGCCCTATAGTAGGGTCTGGGAAGTATGGTAGTTTATATATACAGGAGGTGTCAAGCGTCCCACACCTATATTTCACATATTTGCTTGCAAGCCTTTAGACATCCTAGAACTCTAAGGGGCATAACTTGTTGTGTGCGGCCATTATGCAGCGCAACTCCCAATGCACCAGGAGACTTGCCATAAAAGAATGAATGCAGGAAGTCTGTATCAAGTCAAAATTACATCTCAAAGTTGTCGCGGTATATTTTGAGGCTAAGAGGACGAAGATGGGTGCAAGTTGAAGTACGAGTGGATGGAAAGAAGAAAACGCAATAGAACGCAATATCAAACATATTATCCTGCATGGGGTAAGGTAACAACAATTTGGATAAACACCAAGGTGAGCCGACCGAAGACAGTAGTGACAACCCTCATAGGACCCAGCGGATCTCCGTAATACCACCAGAACCTTTTTAAAAAAAATAATAATAATAAAGAACGAGGACGTAATTTGTTGTGAAGTCGAGTTATAGCAGTGAACGTTTCAATCCGTCTTGTTTCTCTATCTATATGTTTCAATTGATCAATGTAATATCATTATGTCCTAACTTTGAGCACATACGAGCAACCTATCCGTGGCCAAGCACTTTTATCCAAAGGTTTAGTAGCGCTAGGCTCCTAGAATAAGGCCTTGCAAAAATACGGAATACTACGTGATTCCCTGCCCTCGAAAGGTCCAAAGAAATTATATATATTCCACGAAATACTACATTAATCACTCGTAGTTCATCTAGGACTATTATTACATGATAGGATTCGGAAAAGTTCTATTTATAACAGTGCGTAATTTTCTTTAGGGTTTATATACCTAACACCAGCCTATGTCCAAAGCCAGTTGTGGGAAATTTAAAATGGAACTATCTGATTCCACTTTCACCATCTAGCAGAACTCATTAGCGATTTCTATTACCACTTACCTATATACTAATGGATTTATGCTCGACTACGTTTTAGGATATTTCTACTCCCATCTCGTTAATTGCTCGTCTTACGGCATGTGAAATATTATGATACTTTATTTTTCTATTTTATCCTATCCTAATACTCGCTTGGTTGGTGCGGGTAAGAGCTCCAACAACTCGGAGACATCTGCGAGATTTTCCAACCCTACAACTAGCTTTTCAATCTTCTCCATACGATCCTGGTCAATGGCGGATGCAGCTAGACGACGGTATTTCATTCGGATCTCTTCATCAGTGATTGGCGGATCGTATCCTTTTGGCATGTTAACAAGCTCTTCAACTTGGAAACCATCATCAAAGTCCACGACAACCCTAGCGCCACATACGTGATGAGGCTTGTCGAAGTGAGTGTCATGGTAGCAGGTTGTCTTGTAGACAAGGTCCCAGACTTCATCACGGTTGAGCGTACTAACCGCGAATTGCGCTAGAAGAACCTGACGGTCTACAAGCTGCACTGCACCGATGTAGGCCGCGTTCATCTGCGCACCGGTTTCCGTCATAGGTCTTTCCTCTGGCGCCCATCCGTCATGAGCATAGATAGCACCGGAGAGGTAAACTTGTATTTTCGCAATCCGCGATAGGTTCTCAGGGGCAAACCGGTCTGGGTGTAATTCTTGTAACTTGGCCAAGGCCTCGATCTGGCCATGGCAGCCACCTACACAGGCATACAACTTGATACGGATATTCATCATCTGCCATGTGCTCCCGAGTTCTTCTACTACCCTGCGAGAGTCGTATTGTGGTGTCTGACCATTGCCCTGACTAAACATACTCAGGAAGCCTCCATACCGGCGCTCGAATACTTTTTTAATACCGACGTACCCATTGCGGCAGAGAAGAGCGCCAAAGAGGCCATTACGTGCCGCAAAGGCGTGCTGTACTCGCTTGATCATTCCCTCGTATTGGGCCGCCATTAGACCACCGGCCTGAGTGCAAGCCACACCGATTGCCGACTCTACATCGTCGGCCGACAGTCCTAGTAGTTTTGACGAGGCGGCTGCAGAAGCAGGGCAGCCGAAAACAGGCCCGGAGTGCCACCCGCGTTTAAGCAGGTCTGTCCCTCCACAGCCAAGTCCGGCTCGAGGCCCTGTCTCAAGCCCAACTACCGTAGCAAGGAGAAAGTCGAGGCCTGAAACCACTTTTCGACCATCCTTTGTTGGGACTGTGGGGTTGGCAATCACCTGAGCTGCGGCAAAGAGAGCAGGGAGGACGACTGCAGCCGAGTGTAGAGGTGCTCCGCTATGGTAGTCATCCAGTTCGGTAGCTTGGATGAAGGCCCCATTCAAAACGGCTGCGGCAAGGGGGCCGAGGGACTAGGCAATGAACATTAGCAAAGCCAGCAAAGTGCAATACGGGTGCATTGAGTCTCACTTTTTCGTATCCTATGACAGTACAGTATCCGGGTGGCTCAAAATCCAGGACGGAGGTCACGCATTCCTCGGACCAGGGCACTCGTGCACCAACGAGTCCACAGACGATGCCATCAAGAATCAAGTGCTTTGCACGCTCCAACACGTCTGTGGGTATATCTTTTAACTGAAGATCCGTGATCCATCTCGAGAGCTGAGAGGTTACTCCATTGTTCTCATCTAGAGCAGGATCCTGCAAACGGGGATCGTTGGGATCTAAGACTACCATTATGACGAGTATATGGCTATTATGTCTTAGTCAATCCAATCGATATTAAGGGGGTTCTCTCAGGATAGGAGACTATGCTTCTGCCATTCACCGAGTATTACAATCAGGGCATACTGGACCCAGCCCAGATATCTACAACACTTTTGTCTGGACAACAAGAGCCAGTCCCCGACGTCTTGGAGCT
>JAPESX010001070.1:0-11803 GCA_029590615.1 Nemania bipapillata | reverse complement strand
GTGGACGAGCCGCAGAAGCGCGCGGCGAGGGACGACGGCTTGGGGGAGAAGGAGTGGGCGGTTCTTTGCTATGCGGATGAGATGACAAGGAATGTGCGGGTTGGGGATGCCACGTTCGACGCGCTGAGGAATGTCTGTGATGAGAGGGNNAGGTTGTGGAGGTTACTGCTACGGTAGGTTTATATTCTCGCATGATGGAGGGACATGTTGTGCTTGCCACTCTGAATTTACTCCTAGTTGGCTAACTCGTGTTATAGGTTGCGGCGTATAATTGTGTTAGTCGATTTCTGGTTGCGTTAGACGGTAAGTGAAACCTCTTCAGTTTCTCCCATAAACCTGAAAACCTCATTCTGATGGCGCGGTAGTGGGTGAGAGAAATGGCACAGGGCCCGACGAGGTTAAACATTAATCCGCTTCTCGGCATAGAGGCAGGTTCTCTAGTTAGGGGATGAGAGATATCCATCTCACTACCATGTCTCAATTCACAACAACATATACACCCAGCCATTCGTAATTAGCCACCCTCAGAAACTCACGGGAAAAGCAGCGTTTTCATATCAGGGGAAAAGTAGTATATGCAGCGTCCTAAATACATTCATCCCATGCCAACCGCTCCACACGCACCGTATACCTGTTCCAACTTCCGATTCAGCCTCGCCGACACCACCGATATTCGATGCAAACTACATCTCCTAAATAAAGACTGAATCCAAAGCTAAAGCATGATAAAGTGATAAGGTAAGGGTAAGGTGAAGTGAGGTGAGGTGAGATGTGAGGGGGGGACAAACGGTAAGTAAGTTGTGGCTAGGTGGAAAGTACTGAGCCCTGAGAGGTGAATCATCTATAAGAAGAGTGTGAATTGATATGAAGTGCCAGACGACAAAATAAGGGGGTATCATTTTATGAAATGAAGGGATAATCAACACCATAGGAAATTTTCATGGCGCGTATAGTGCCTCAGACGGAGAAGAGTCAAATCCGCTGATCGTCTAACTGGGCCGGATTTACCATACCGCAGACTGCGGACGGTGATACTTATTAGTATGAAGGTAGACCAGAGTCTTTTACATTGTCGTATGTGATTCGTTTCATCGTGAGGCCATAAATCGTTCGGTTTTATGCCTGAGGGTCGTCCCGGACGCCGCCATTTCGTGTAATCACTACTGCATCAGAATCGTAATAGACATAGCTGACATGACAGAACCGCGTCGCTACAGCTCCAGTGATTCCGGTATCGATGTCTCTTTAATGGGCATTAGACCCGATAACGGACTCCCCATCGGCGACAGGGGTGTGGGTGACCGCATGGCCGCCTCGATGGAGGCGTGTCGCTGACGTAGAATGGGAGATCGCTGCAGCTCGGCAACGACGCCAAACCAGCCGCTTCGGTGCGTATGCTCCGTCTTCTCGCTGTAGCCCATTGTCTGCGTCGTAAGTCGTCTCGACGGCGTCTGCTGACTGCCCTCTGTGTATGCTTTGCTTATGCCAGGCCGGGGTGCTGGCGGCGGCGGCGGCGGAGCTGGCGGAATGGCCTTTTCCGGTTCTTTAGGTGCCGTTCTCGCGGGATCTTTCGCTCGCTCGCCCGTCGTCGTCGCCACAATCCCCATGAATATAACTAGAAATCGCATGCGTAACATATCTAGCCGGCGTACCCGGTCCTCTAATTGTTTTCTATGCTCTGCCCAAAGCACCCGAGCGCTCATCCGTAATGTTGTCCCGCCATCTTCTACTACTAGCCGGTTTATCTCCTCGCGTAAGTCATCGCCCTGTTTCTGGATTTCGCGCAAGAGCCGGTCCAGGCGTACCTTGTCCTCCAACCGCGATACCTTAGCGACGTCGCAGTCGTAATTCTCGTTCTCCTGTATGGAGCAGTCGACGGCGTCCACGAAGGTGGTGATCTCGCGGGGAGCGGCAATGTAGGCGATGGTGTGGGTGGTGATGATGGGGGTGATGACCCCAAAAGCCAGCGAAATGGCGCTCACGATCGGCACTATGGACCATAACAGCGAAGGGGAGGGTTCCGCCATAGTGCGAACTTGAGCCGTAGGCGATACAGGACCATAGAGACTATTAATCAGTTGCTATAGCCTTGTGGTTTGCGGAGAGGAAGCTGGCGGAGGGCGCTGGCTGAGTGGCCGAGAGGCCGAAAGGGAGACGAGGCGACCAATATGACGTTCAGCACTCCCCTTTTCAGTGCAGATGTGCGTTGGGTGTGTTGGTGTGCGTGAGAGCGGGTGGTTCTAGGTCAGGGTGGCTGGTGGGTTGGGCTCGGACAAGAGGGGCAAAAATGCGACTCTCGTCTTGTACACTCATCGCATTCGCTCAACCCTCCTGCAGCCAGCTGCCTCTCTAACCCTAAACAGTCACGCTAGAACGATGCCTGTTACGTAGTACAAACCCGTAGCAAACTCTGCAGCCAGCTTGGTTGTCAGACAATAATAACCACGCGTTATTCGCATGACCATGCATACATGTGTACTTGGTATTGGTATAAACATGATCAGTCTGTTGCCCCCGCTGCTTGTGGCAAATGACGAGGGAGAAATGAATGCATTGTCGGCGCGCATGCATCTTGCCAGAGGGATAGCGATACCTACCGTACTCCTCCGCCCGTCTCTTTCTAACGCGTTCGAATGGAGTCTCGGCATATGCGATGCACATAAATACTAGGTACCTATGGAGACACGGTCCCTGACAGCCTGCACTAGACAGCACCTATTGTGGCAGCTGCCACATGTTGTTGAATGGAGCATCGTGCGATGATCGGACCGCTTATAGTACCCAATAGAAGACGGTAGAGACATGAGAGCGGTGTGTTTCGCATTTGTTGAGCAACATGGAAGTGTAGAGTGAGGAGGACGGAAGAAAGCAAGGAACGAAATGGAGAAATGGGGAAATGGATTAAGGGGTGGGATGGAAAGGAGAGGTTTGGGGAAATCTAAACACTGCAAAGTCCTATCTTAAATCTTGCATTCCTATCATCCTCTCTTTCTCAACGTCATGCCTCATGCCTTCCACTTGAAACTCAAGTGCGCGACGGCTACCTATACAATATTGTAGCGTGCCTGTACCTTCCCGCTGCAGCATCTCGTGTCAGTGTGGAGTAGACAGAACGGCGGTATGCTACAGTGCCAGTGAGCTAGTACAAAATACAGGTACCTGTTTTGCATACTTGCAAGGTTCAGCGCTGGAGGTAGGTTATCTTTATCGATCAAAGAAGGCGGGGCAGCTCGGGTCAGCTCAGTCCATCATCATGCAAAAAGTCATTCATTCGTGGTCTTTCGGTCTCTACCACGTTACCAACTCGAAGAGGGCAGCATAATGCGATAATCCAAATAATACCGCATTTTAAGAAGACGTTCCGGTATATTTCCCATACTTCAAAATGGCTGCCGACAGTGGTGCCCAACAATTTCCCCTCCCCGCGATCCTAGAGTACCCCTCCTCCACCCCACCCGAGCTCATTACCCAAGGTGCTGAAGGCCGCTTGTACAAGTCAACGTACCTATTGCCCTCGATTCCTTGCGCGCTTAAATACCGGCCTCCGAAGCCTTGGCGGCATCCCGTCCTCGACGCTCGACTCACTCGTCACCGCATTCTCTCTGAGGCCCGCAACCTAGCCAAATGCCGCCGTGAAGGTGTGCCCGTTCCCACTGTTTATGCCACCGACGAGAGCGCCGGATGGCTCATGATGGAATGGGTGGCAGGGGGTCCCGTACGAGCTGCCATAAACGAGTGGCTCCAGCGGCGGCGCGATTCCGAGCAGGCGGAAGGAAGGTCAGGCGATGCAATTGTTGAGGGAACAAGAGAGGAAGATGCAGATCTAGTTGCGTTGCTGCGGCGTATTGGTGCAGCCGTAGGACACATGCACAAAGTTGGCATCGTACACGGAGATCTCACAACGAGTAATATGATGCTAAGGCCATGGGAAAAGGGCAAAGAGCCTACCAACGGGCATAACGTAGAAGGCGACGGGCTACTGGAGGGCGAAATCGTTATTATCGATTTTGGACTTGCGAGCCAGAGCTCGTCAGATGAAGATCGCGCCGTTGATCTATACGTCCTAGAGAGAGCATTTGCTAGTACACATCCACGTGCAGAAAAGCTGTTCACAGCTATGCTCGAAAGCGCGTACAAGGACGCGTTCAAGCAAGCGCCCATAGTGCTTAAGAAGCTAGAAGACGTTCGTATGCGAGGTCGGAAGAGGAGCATGCTAGGTTAAATCTATCGGAATTTGTGCCATGCGAAACCACGAGTTAAAATCGTTATAGTGCATATCGTAATGCGCGCTATCATCGCCATAACCGAGCCATAGGCAAGCTATACAAGGTGTTGCTTGTCCTGCCTAAGGTATTATATGCCACCTGCCCAATGCCCCCATTATGACCAAGAATTATGTGTATATAGAGGAACCTGTGCTTGAATATGTGCCTTGAGATGTACGTCAACGTTATTGGTGTCTTACACCTTTACCAACTCAGCCCCAGCAAAATAGCCTTTGTTCTCAATTACACCTCTATAGTTGACGAAAGCGGTATACTTGACTACCCATTCAGGGATGAGATTACCCTGAAGACCATTTTGCGCATGTTCATCATCAGCAAGAACACCAGCACCCTGTGCGCCATGTCCCAAAAGCTCTCGTAGCGTGCCACTGGGTAGTATGTCGGTGCAGTCGCCATGAGTCAGCAGTTCGATACCCTCGCTCTTGGCAAGCTTTACCAAGGGTGGAGGGACGCTGCAGCAGTCCTTGGTGTTGATCTGGTCAACAGCCGGCCGCACCTTGACTCGCTCGATAAATCGCTGCAGCTTCTCGGTGCCGAATTCGGCGATACCCAGCCGGCCGACCTTCCCCTGCTCATACAAACTCTCTAATGCAGACCACGTCGTGACCTCTTCGTCGTCGTTTCCCATGGTCGCGTTTATTTTATCCGCCTGCCATTCGCAGTCCCCCTCGAATGATATGCCGGGAAACGAGACTATCAGAAGATCGATGTGCTCTATTTGCAGCTCTTTCATCACCAGCTGCAATGCCTCATCGATATACTCTCTTCGTTTTTCCACTAGCGCGGACGGCAGGAAAAATAACTTCAGAGTTATCTCATATTGTGCACGGCCTTCTTGTAACCCGGCAGCCGCCCAATCGATGCGTGGAACATACAAGACAGAGTCTTCAGTGGCCGTCCAGGCATCTATATCCGGCCGCCCATTCCCATTCACCTGGTGTCCATTGTTTTGCACATGAAGCTCATTACCGTTGCTGCTGGTAGGACTGGCAGCATAGTCTTGCTGGGCAGCTTGAAAGTTACTCCTTAGTGAGTTTGTGAGTTCGAGGTTGGATCTAGAGGTACCAGGCTTCCGAATAATGGAGGGACCAGCTGTCACAATGTTGCCAGTTGACAACACTATCCGTGTCATGATTGAGAAATTTATAAGATTATTATGTGAGAGAGGTCGTGAGAGGGTACAGACGATCTTTTCGGTATCAACAAAGAGTATTATGTGTATATGGATATGGATATGAATATGGATATTGGTAAGCACAATACAAGACTCTAGAGGGGTACAAGGAAAAATCCAATACTCTGATTTATACCCCCGAGTCGGTTGGGAAAGAGGTGGGGTTTAGTGGGAAGTACGAGCAAGACTCAGGGCATCAACGGGCGATCTAACGAGACTGATAGACACCCTGTGCGCTACACGGGCTCTCGGGATTGGTAATAGGTGGTTGGGAGACGTGCAATGCGGGTAACTTTGTAAGCACATTTAATAATCAACGGAGATTGCAACATCAGTTGGACGAAAGTAGGTAGATTCACTACCTACCTATCTGCAAATAGATAGAAGGGGTTCGTTCGGAAGGTGGTCGGAGGACTTCTAGACCCCCCGCGGACTGGATAAGTACCTATGGTCGCGGGGGCTCCTATATATCTAAGTGCCAATCCACCTGGTAGCACGTTACGACTTGGAGAAATGTTGTCATCTCGTCCGACATGTGCCACCAGGTGGTTATTTGTTGTCCGTCATGGAGGCATGTGAAAGCCACGATGCTCAGGCCTGTTGGCCGTGGTTTAGTACTTAAGTAGAAGACAGCAGGGTAAATAGATACATGGTGATATCGAGGATCCATCTGACGTTATCTCCCTCGGTCGAAGCATTGGCCCGCATACATGATTGGTCATATGGTTTGTGATGCATCGAAATGCAAGACATACAAGACATGCAAATGCAGCCGGCCAAATGCGACAGGCGACAGCTTTGTTGATTGGAGAACACCGAATAGCTGAAGATTGGTAGGTTGGTAGAGATGGCACGGGAAAAGAGCGGATTTAAAGGAGCTAAGGAAATCCGCAGACCGATCCGAGCCGCATGCATGTGGTGACAGCTGTCGGTGGTCAAGCCTCCATTTACGGTTCTGGGCACGAATGCTCGTCGCCAACCCCAATACCAGATCAAGAAATTAGTCTGCAACCGCCATAGCCATAGGCACTTAGGTACTCCCACCATACTGACCTCATACGGCCACGACCTCCGCCGTTTGTTCTCGCCAACTTGCACGAATCCTTCAGAGTGTTTTGCACCATCGGTGATGTGAACGCATCATCATGGCTATCCAGTATGCCTCTGACGATTCTTCATCCCCTAATCCATCCCGACCTCTTGGACTAAATCAATAACAGCTACTTAATCCTGCTGTCCCGGCAGGGCAAAGTGGTATGATACAATCCCGCATTATCTATTAGATGGCCGCGTCGGCCTTAGAGCTAACCATCCCAACCTCATCAGCGTCTGGCGAAATGGTTCACTACCCTGTCTCCCAAGGACAAGGCGAAGATCGTAAAGGACGTCTCCCAGCTAGTCCTCGCTAGGCGAACTCGAATGTGTAACTTTCTCGAGTACAAAGGTCCGTTCCTCGTTTGGACGCTATTGTCACAACAGTCTCCTAACCTTCGCCCTAGATACTAAGATTGTCTACCGTCGTTATGCCTCGCTCTTCTTCATAGCCGGCTGCTCGTCCGACGACAACGAATTGATTACCCTCGAGATTATCCACCGATACGTCGAACAGATGGACAAATACTACGGCAACGTGTGCGAGCTCGACATTATTTTCTCCTTTACCAAAGCATACTATATCCTCGATGAGATATTGCTCGCTGGCGAGCTCCAGGAGAGCAGCAAGAAGAACGTTCTACGGTGTATAGGGCAACAAGATTCATTGGAAGATATGGAGGTAAGCACAGTTCGGCTTATTCATTTCTACTCGAGTGTGGCTATGGTTACATATACCCCGCGCGTCTTTGGAATGTCTTCGGACCACTGACGTGTTTTTTCTTTTCGGCAGGTCGAGGATGAAGTGACACGGATCATGTAAAGATACCCATGTACTTACTAAAAGCGAGTATGGGCGCTTCATCCATTGATTGATTGATTAATTGGCTGCATGGCGTATGGGAAGATGGGAAGGTACCAAGTCTTTACATTTGCAAGTATACTCATTTAGTATTATTCACAGAATATGGACGAAATCGAATCGAATCTTAGAAAAGCTGGCTTTATTTGATTTTTCGGGATACCAGAATGAGACGGGTCGACACCCCTATGCACAGCTCTATCACTGAGTTGAGCATCTACCCCGATCGTACGACATCTATTTCGAACTGAGCACTTGTGAGAACGGGTTGTATAATACGGGGTATTGACCGTGGATGCATGCTTAGAGGAGAGAATAGGTTGATGAACGAGCAAACGAACCAACCAAATATGCCCAGGATGGCATATTCTATGTCAACGCCATATCATTCGCTCACGATTCTTAGGGGAAAGGAGACGGTAGCGAGGAGATAGGGGCAGACGAGATTCGAACCTGACCTCATGATAACGTTGGTTCGAGATAGTATACTCGATGCGGGAAGGAAACTTAGTGCCGCCCGTGGTGGCTTGACGTTATCTGATTCGTAACTTTGGAGTGAGCGATCATCCAATTGGCTTTCGTTATTTCGGAGGTTATTAATGTGGTACGGGCGGAAGGGGGACAGATAGCTCGGCTGGAAGCATGTCCGCGACCGGCGGGGTCCTATCTAGTGCGACCCCGACCGATCAACGTTGGCATAGGCAGGCACGCAGGTAGGAGGAGCGACGGGCGGTAGGTGCTTTCCTGCCTACCCGGTACCCAGCTCTAATCCATTGGGGCCAAGATTGTCAGGTCTACAGTCTACAACCCAGTCAAACAAGCAGCAGCGGCAGCGGCAAGAGCAGCTGATCAAATCACTCTCACTACAGCGAACATCCGTCCAATCATCATCCACCCATCCATTCACTCATTCATCCAATCATTCGTCCACACAACCATAATCCCGCTCATGTAAGCCCATCGTATGCGCTCTTCCCCTGGGCAACAGCGCCAGACTATCTGATCTGCAACTACCTATAATCAATCCTCTCACCGACGCTGTGTATCCCATTTAATCGCCGCACTCTCCCTCCTCAACCCATTACCAATTCGTAGGTCTTATCGCATAATGCGCTATTGTCGCAGTACCTACTAGACGGACCTTTGTCTAGTCTAGATCGCTTCGCCTCTTAACTGACGCTGCAGGGACTGATTATACTCGGTACATGTGACTATTCTTATGGTTAAGACAAGGACGTCAATTACCATTCATTCCATTATAGTGTTTACACGTTCGACCTCGGGCATTTGTCATACTTTTCACCAGCTTGTCCACCTTAGTTATTGTCGGTCGTCGTCAACGCTGTCGTTATCTATCGATTGACCGCCCATTCTCAAACACGCGACGTCATCCGACCTCTCCACGCTCCACTCTCATAGTGTCGTAGGCAACCTGGTCAGACTCCTGTAACAACGAGCGCAACCCCTCTCCCCCAATTACTCTGGAATGACAGCCAACAAATAGTCATCCACCATGAAGGTTTGTTTCCCTTCAGTCGCTCTCGCGATATGGGGAACCCAACATGCGCGGCATGCTGATTTCTGTACCTCGTCCAGTATTTATCTCTTCGCGATTTCGACGTCATCACTTCGGCGCTGAACTTCAGCACCCCCGACTGNCAACGTCACCGGTGGGTGCGATTTATATACTACAAAAGCCGCAGGCTCCGATAAGAAGCTATACAAGTCAATCGAGTGTTCGCTCGAGTCGCAGCATGCTGCGCTGCTGAAGTTTGGCGCTTCTTTATCTCCTCCACAGCAAAAGGAAATGGCTGGATCGCTGAACTTATCGCGTTCCAGTCCTTTCGGGCCGCTAAGCGAGATTTCAAGCCGACGGACGTTCGCTTACCTCATTGCGACACTGAATGCGAGTCACCCAGATTATGACTTCTCGCATGTTTTGCGCCCGACCGATTTCCGTCGCGAGAAAAACCTCCGCCATGTTATGGCTAGTATTGATAGCACTTTGAACAGTGTTCGTCCATTGGGGGCATCCCTACTGCCGCCGAATATGGTCGCCATGTATCGTGATTATGCAAACTCTCCTTCTGCCGCGGCAACTGCGGGCGCATTCCCTGTGAATAGCCCTGCTTGGGGTCCTCAAATGTGGAATATGCTTGACAAAGAGATGACGCTGAAAGATTGCACCGTCTTTTCCTACCAACCTCCCGATGACCCCTTTGATGGCGACGAGGCTGCGATATGGCGCTTGCACTATTTCTTCTTTAATAAGAAGATGAGGAGAGTAGCTTACCTATATGTCAGAGGCCTACCGGTCGTGATGAACTCCCCTGCATTGGCACCACATAGACGAGCAAGCAGTTGTAGTGCTAAACGCCATGCCACCCCATTGGCTGGCAGCTTTGGTGCAAATAAACGCGCGAGATTTTGGCTCGGGGATCACCTTGCCGGTCGTATTATTGCCGATGAAGATCAATACGATGATGAGGAGTATGTTTTCCTAAGTCTTTCAATATTTCCCTCTTCGTCGATATTATTACCCCTATATAATCCTACATCGTTGAAATCTATAACCTTAAGACTAAGTCTTATACCCTATCATTATTAGTACTGTATAACACTAATGCTTTTCTAGTGATGAGCCGGGTCTAGTCTGGAATCCTGATGATGATGTTGATATTGACCCCCTAAAAGATACATCGACCGAAGAGGAGGAAACTGATCAGTATGACGATAGCGAGAACGATAGTGAAGGCGAAGATGAGGATGTGGCTCTCCATTCAGTAAGAGGCGTGAGTGAGGACATCGCCGCCCGCATGGAGATGTAAACCTATATCTTACGATCTGGCCTTCTTGGTTGTCACTAGACGCAGCCTTTCCCCGTTTCACTTCGAACGTTCCGAATGCTTTAGGATTATGCTCTTTTATTGGGGAGCTCTCCCAAGAGTTATATGCTCGGTACATTCGTTAAATTCGTTAGTATAAAGTTAAGAGGATAGGAGAATGTATCATTGCGGCGTTAGGATTCGGATAGGGGCGCAGAGCGTGAGCGCCTCGATACCCCCTTTGTTTTGAGTCATGTTCATATTTCCAACTTCTTGTACAGTTGTTTTTCTACTGCTGGTTTTCGGGAAGGTGGAACAAGTCATTTATACGGCGGCGGTTGGGTGGGGTATCATGTACCATGGTGAGGTTTCGGTCGGTTCTGTTACCTGTTTTGTACCATCGTTGAGGAACCTTGCGAGTTAAGATATGAATCGAAACGAACGTTACGACTCGTTAAGACTACTCCACTAGTTTGTTTTCGCGAGCATCTAGTCGGTTCACTCCCACTGACTCTAAGGTTGAGAGACATATAGAAGTAGGTAGGGTATAACCCTTGCTGAGTCTTCGGTTTTGATCGCCCCTTTCTGAATCTATATTACTGGACCTTCTCTCATCAAGGAGCTCAACTTTAAATATGTTAGCCAACCAGACCTGGAAACAGTGACCGCATATCGAGGTCTAGGGCTCGATCAGCGGAATAGGGGCCAATACCATTCATTGCTTAACCAATAGGTACAGTCTTTCAACTTCACATCCTTAGGTATGAAACTAGGTTCGATTTCGTGGTAGTGATGGTGTTTAGTTCTGACGGTGGTAGCTGCATTAGTTCAAGGGATAAATAAAATGACCGGATATCACAATTGTCATGTAGAGGCGCACCAATTATTAAAGACCTCAGCCCGATACAGCCTCCAAATAAGCCCTTTTTTCTCTCTCAAATATAGTCACGCCAACTATATCGTCAAACATTCACAGGCACGTTGTATCTTTGGTCTCTCGGTCTCAACGACTCCAGGTAACCAGGGGTCCCCCTCTTCCTCCGCCTACTACCCCTCGATAATCATTCTATTAACATATACCTCTCCTCAAGCTTTTTGAATTCTTTAGCAAGCTGTACGGGCTTTTCTATTGGGTCTTTACTACTACCTTACTTCATATTTGTAAGTCCTTGACCTTTAGCTATAGTGGCTCTACGCATACTATCCTTCGCAAAGCCCTCGTGGGGTAGGCAACAGTGCTAAGTTCCGCATAGCAATATTATATGGCTACTTACGGCTTAGAACTTCCTTCGAGATGGTTTAAACTTGTAGCACAAGCAGAGCGCTTCGGTAAGATGCGCTGTAGCTTACGTTTAGCTCGTCGACTACTATATAGGACAATCAGGTGTTGACGGCTTATTTACAGCATAAACAGGGCACGTACGAAGTAGGCAGGTTAAATGCATATATTGGGGTGAGGCAGAAGCCTCTACTCGAGGCCTGGCTGGTGCGCTTTCGTGTGTTGTAGCCGGCCACCCGAAACCAGGTCTCGAATAGCTGCCCAAACTTCTGCCCTGATGATGTT
>JAPESX010000107.1:27500-29285 GCA_029590615.1 Nemania bipapillata | reverse complement strand
GGCGGACCGGCCAGCCAGGCCCAAGGTTCAACTACGAGCTTTTTAATTGCAACAACTTTAATATACGCTATTGGAGCTGGAATTACCGCGGCTGCTGGCACCAGACTTGCCCTCCAATTGTTCCTCGTTAAGGGATTTAAATTGTACTCATTCCAATTACAAGACCCAAAAGAGCCCTGTATCAGTATTTATTGTCACTACCTCCCCGTGTCGGGATTGGGTAATTTGCGCGCCTGCTGCCTTCCTTGGATGTAGTAGCCGTTTCTCAGGCTCCTTCTCCGGGGTCGAGCCCTAACCCTCCGTTACCCGTTGAAACCATGGCAGGCCAAGACCCTGCCATCGAAAGTTGATAGGGCAGAAATTTGAATGAACCATCGCCGGCGCAAGGCCATGCGATTCGAGAAGTTATCATGAATCACCTAAAAGCCCCGAGGGGCATCGGTTTTTAATCTAATAAATACATCCCTTCGTGAGTCGGGATTTTCAGCATGTATTAGCTCTAGAATTACCACGGTTATCCAAGTAATAAGGTACTATCAAATAAACGATAACTGATTTAATGAGCCATTCGCAGTTTCGCCGTATAATTGCTTATACTTAGACATGCATGGCTTAATCTTTGAGACAAGCATATGACTACTGGCAGAATCAACCAGGTAACTATCGTGCGCCGGGGTGGCTAACCGCGCCTTACGGCACGGCCCAATTAGTTACATTCAAGCCCGCGGAGCCCAGGCCACAACTTGGCGAGGGCCCCAGCGAGCGGCGGCCAGGCGATCAGGGCAGGGCCCCTCACGCCGCACCGCCTTCCAACCTTCCCACTAGATTCCCCAGGACGCCGGTCCGCCTCACAGGCTAGCCGCTGGCGAGCAGCGGTAGCTGGTGAGGCTTGCGAGTCCCGAGAGGAGGCTTGTGACCCAGCGGCGGTTAGGCCGCTGGGAAAGTATCTCCCGATGCCCTGCGCCCACCTCCCACGCCCTGGGAGGCGTGAGCGGCAACACAGAACCCATACAGAGCCACCGAGGCGGAAAACCCGCCCGGCAAGCACTGCGGCGTCCTAGATAGCGAAGGCCACAGAGGGCCCTCCTAGGGGGGGGATACCTGCTAGGCTTGAACAGCGACGAGTCGTCTCAAGAAGGTGGACAAGCCCTAGCAAATATCTGTTCCGACGAGAAACCCACTAAGAGAAGCCTAGGTGCCCTCACTTGGAGGTATACAAAGGCCAGAGCCGTAGCTTACGCGACAGCACACCCGCTAGCATCAGTGGTAGGTACTCAATTTCCCACATCTTAGGTACTACGCTTCCCATTAGGTACTACGCTTCCCACAGTTAGGTACTGCATTTTCCCACTAACCCACTAAGACCCAGGGGGGAGTGCGCCGCCATGTGGGATTCTCAGCCCAGATGGTTCGCTTTCTCATATACCCACCGACCCCAATCGGGTCTAGGACACGAGGCAGAGGTGCCCCCACCCGCGAGTGGGGCGCCGACAAAGCGCACTCACCAAGGCGACTCACGAGTCCGCGACAGGCCCAAGTCCTGAGGGCCTTAAGGGCTCCGACTTAGCGAAAATTCCAACCCATTCTCCCATACAAAACCGCCCGCCCACTAACCCAGCGAACCACACCCACTAACCCAGCGAACCGCACCCACTAACTACCACCTCCCACCCACTAACCAGCCGCCACAACCCACTAAAACCGCTATATGCCAGGCCTCCCCCAGCGGGTTTTTTCGCAAAGTTGAGCGCCCGGGAAGGGGTCCCCCCCCCCCAGGCGGCGGCA
>JAPESX010000107.1:0-20000 GCA_029590615.1 Nemania bipapillata | reverse complement strand
ATAGAATCTGAAAGAGTCTTAAAGGGTCAGGTGCTGCCTGTCCTACAAGCCCTTAATCTTGAAGCTGATCCCCTAATTGACCATAACGGGATTACGAAAGTCATAGAAAGGGGAAAGGTTATTGCCTTGACACGCACCTATCCATACCTTGACCCTGACACTGACGAGAAGCTATCGAGTACCAAAAGCTGGAGGCCCTTATCACAAGAAACTAAGAGCAAAAGCTCTGCTCAGCAAATTAGATCAGAGTCTTCGACAAACTTGTCATCCTTGCTTACTAGTGCCAGGAGCCAAGGCAGGAAGTCCAACATGCCTGAAAAATCTAAGGTCCCGCACCTATACTCTGTCATTGACGAAGGTCCACCTCGGCCTCCTACGCCGAGATATGAAGAATTCGAACAGCCTCCTCCCTCTCCTTGGTCACAATCCCCTGCTCCATCCCCAGCCGTCCGACCGGACCCTTCGGAAAATCCCTTCTTCACTGATGCTGTGCTTGATGAAGGTTCCTTCAATCCTGGCCCAAGCCCACATGATTACACATCTGATCAGGCCCCTGAGACCATCGGTGTCGATAATTCTTGGACCGTTCTCCATATTCCGTTAAATCATATCTTGCTCTCGAGATCCCCCCAAAGATTTAAATTAGACCCATCTGTTCTTGAGCAGAGGACTAACCTACGGGGAAAACACAACACCATTCCCTCACCTGGGCCCATAGTGGAAGACTTGTCCCGGAAGCACCAACAACCACCCATTGCAATACTATCAATACTTAGCCCTGTCATACCGTATCCATCTAATTTACGATATTCTCTTGAGCACCTATCTCTGCATCTAGCAACGTCCTTTTCACTATGCCGTCATTATTCGAACCTCGAGACTGAAGTCATGGGGCTGTCCCGGAAGAGGCCATCAAATACTGGCTTCGGTGCAATTGGCCCAGATGGCAGGCCGGTGGCTAACCTGGGCACCCTTGGAATACCTTCCGAGGAGATCTCTCAGCAATCGATCGCTGGTAGTCTCACCAGTCCGAGTGACTACTCAGCCCAATCTAGGAGCATTACTGGGTCCCCCATGGGTACACCACTCTGGGAACCTGGATCCTTCGGCTTAGTGGTAGAGCGCCGTGCGACTGGGACTAGCCCTGGCTCAGCTGGGGGTGACGGGTATTTTAATACGAAGCCCAGGGGAAGCACGCATGCCGAAACACCGTCAACCACGCCGAGCCATCGCACACCCCGCAACCCAAAAGAAACACCTGCTAGTAAACAGCGCCGACGCTCGGTAAGCCTCCGTAAACAACCCCAAGACCTTATGTCAGCAAAAGAAATAGAGACTTCCGGGGCCGTTAGCTATAATACTGGCACCGAGGATGAGGTATTGATGCCTGCGACTAGGCAGCGACATGTATCTAAGGACTCGTCTATATCAGGAAGAAAGGAAGAACCTCGTGGAATGCAAGACATCAGCGATCAGCCAAAAAGGTTGACTAGTCTAGGTAGCGCAACGCACAGCAGCCACAAACACACGAGGCTACATTCATATGGCGGCGATTTTACCGCTACCTTCCAGTCTTTACCACCAAGTACTCTGTTACCAACGAAGCCGACGACATCCTCACAGGCTCGGCCGGGGTCAGTATCAACAACACAAGTCAGCATGAATCCCCCTACAGACCGCTTGAAAGGTCTTATGCTTGATTTGGTACCCGCCCAGGTATTCGTAGCGTGGCCTGTGACTGGAGAGATTGTATGGGTAAATTCTAGATACTTGACATACAGAGGTCAAACTCTCGCAGACTTGATTGCGGATCCATGGGCTAGTTTCCACGAGGAAGATCGTGAAGATTATATACGTACTTGGTCCCACTCACTGCGGACGGGGGAGCAGTTTGTTCACACGGTCCGACTCCGCCGTTTTGATGGTGCATATCGTTGGCACCAAGCCCGTGCCGTAGCATCACGAGATAAACGAGGTGTCATCGTTCAATTTATCGGCTCTTACATGGATATTCATGACCAGAAGGTCGCTGAATTAATGGCTCTCCGTCAGGAAGAGGTTGAAGCATCTGATGCGAAGCATCGCCTTCTAGCTAATCTCATTCCTCAGATTATCTTCACTGCTACTGATAGCGATGGAATCACTTTTGCGAACGAGCAGTGGCTAGCGTATACAGGCCAAAGCGAAGACGGCGCTCGGGGAAATGGATTTATGGACTTTGTTCATCCAGAGGACCTAGCAAGGTGCCGTCTTCCAGTAGAGCGCAGGTTCATGGCGACAGAGAAAAAGCCTACCGATACATCTTCACCGACAAGCATGCAAGATGCGATTCCTTCGGAGGGTCGATCTCCTCAGGGCTCTTCAAAAAAACCTTGGATGGGTTTGCAGAGTACATCAACGGCTAGTGACCAAGTTTCGAGTCAGAACGCTGATCTCATCGAATTGGCTAAGAAAGGCATCATCAAAGTTACGAAAGACAGCAACGGTCGTATATCATATACGACTGAGCTACGTCTAAGGTCTAAGACGGGCGAATACCGATGGCACTTGATCCGCTGCGTTGAATTCGATGATGTTGGGTTTGGTAGCGGTCCAAGTTCATACTTTGGTTCAGCTACTGATATTAACGATCACAAGCTATTAGAAGCTAAGCTAAAAGAAGCCATGGAATCAAAGGGCCGCTTCTTGAGTAATATGTCTCATGAAATTCGAACACCCTTAATCGGAATTTCTGGAATGGTCAGCTTTTTGCAAGACACGACTCTAAGTGAAGAGCAGAGAGATTTTACCAATACAATCCAGACCAGTGCTAACAGCCTCCTCATGATTATCAATGATATTCTTGACCTATCTAAGGTCGATGCTGGTATGATGAAACTGAAATTCGAGTGGTTCCACACAAGATCCCTCATCGAAGACGTCAACGAGTTAGTTTCTACTATGGCCATTGCCAAACGCCTGGAGCTCAATTACATCGTGGAAGAAGATGTACCTTCTTGGGTTAAGGGTGACAAATTCAGAATTCGACAAGTTCTTCTAAACGTCATCGGCAATGCTATTAAATTTACTTCTGAAGGCGAAGTTTTCAGTCGATGTCGCGTCTATACGGATCACGACACTGATATGGGAGAAAACCAGATCATGCTGGAGTATTCTGTCATCGACACTGGCCGGGGCTTTACTAAGGAGGAGGCTGCCCTTATTTTCAAACCTTTTAGCCAAATCGATGGTAGCAGCACACGGCAACATGGAGGCAGTGGCCTTGGCCTTGTAATCTCTAGGCAACTAGTAGAACTCCATGGTGGTAGAATGGAGGGTAGTGCGGTACCAGGGAAAGGTTCAACTTTTACCTTTACTGCTAGGTTCGGCTTACCAAGTGCGACCGATCACCCCGTTATGACTAGCACCCCGCCTATGGTAGCGACGGCACGGTCCCCAGGAGAAGACAAGGCCATGCACGCTATTCGGCCACTTATCCTCCATAAAACCCTAGAGCAATCGTTGACTGCTAGTCCCATCTCGGATCTTGAGGTTGCATCTCCTGCATTTGCATCACCCACCGGCTCTGATCCTTCAGTGCCATCTGGGCGCAGTCAAAATACTACCTCCTCATCAGTCTCCTCCCTCAATGTTGGCCTGTCACATTTCAGCGAAGCAGCGAAAGCGAGTGGCCAAGATTTGTCGCAAATGAAGTTTGAAATGCCAACCGGAAGGTTATCGCTTCAGACAATGCTCACCCCCGACGTTACTAACGCACCGTCTAGTCTGGAGCGGTCTCGGCTGCCAATGTATTCCATCTTGATCCTCTGCCCTCAGAGGTATAGTAGAGAAGCTATTACAAAGCATATCGAAACAACATTACCCAAGGATGTCCCTCGCCACATAATAGCCTTATCGCGTGTTTCAGAGGCTCAAGATCTGATTGGTGGGAACGAGGCCGTTACGTTCACTCACGTCGTGGTTAATCTTGGCTCCGCGGAAGAGACGCTAAGTGTCACCAATCAGATTGCAACCTGTTCAGGAGGCAAGACGACCATAGTGATTATGTCTGATTCGGTGCAGAGGCAGGCTGTCCTTGAGCTGGCTTCTAATACGGGTCATCCACAGCTTTTTGCAGATAAGCAAATCCTATTTGTACATAAGCCCGTGAAACCATCCCGGTTTGCAGTCATTTTTGATCCGGGTAGAGAGCGCGACGTGAGCACGGATCTCAATCGATCAAGCGCAGCACAGATGGTTGAGTCACAGAAGCAGAGCTACCTAGATGTGGAAAAGCGAATAGGTGACAAAGGCGTTAAGGTTCTGTTGGTTGAAGATAACCCGGTGAACCAAAAAGTGCTTTCGCGGTATTTGCAAAAGGTAGGGATAGAGGCCGAGATTGCTACAGACGGTATGGAGGCAACAGAAAAGGTGTTTGCGCACTCGCCAAAGTATTACTCTCTCATACTAGTAAGTCCCTTGGGAAAGTGAATCGTAATATGTGAGGCATAGGCTAATCAGATATTAGTGTGACCTACACATGCCTCGCAAGGACGGCTATCAGACTTGTCGAGAAGTTCGACAGTGGGAACAGGCGAATAGCTACGACGCCACACCGATTATTGCACTCTCAGCCAACGTAATGAATGATGTACAGGAAAAGTGTACAACGGCGGGGTTTAACGACTTTGTGACGAAACCTGTGGATTTTGTCGACCTTAGTACAGCCATGTCCAAGTATTTTTGACGAAGCACCTGCATAACCATTAACCGAGTACTATTTTAGCTCAGATGGTGGGGTATTGCATCTTTGGCGTTTTTAGGCGAAGAAAAGGACGGGTCTTTACGCCGCTCACGGGCAGCTGGGGCGATTCAGTAATGGACATTTATATCTTTCATTACATTGTTGTTTGAACACCGCATGCGTGTACCACGGCATAGCACTAGGCGCGCGGATGGCTTTGATATAACAACCAACTATGGAAACATGCTGCTTTCCTTGCGGCAACTGCAAAACTGGCGGCAAATTATTATAGTAGGGGATGTTTTTCCCGGGTCGGCGGGGTGGGATTGGGCGCAGGCAAGCATTGGAAGCACCACCTACTACACTAGCGGTGGAGGGTCCTACTTTATACATACATATACATCTCTGGTGAGCTGCTTTGTCAATCATGTCATGATGAGCGTTGGAAGTGGATTCAGGGACTAGTATTTATTTTTAAACAGCGTGGGTACATTCTTCATCGTAGAAGACGATGGAGTTTAACATATGTGCGCATTTTCAATCGAGGCGATAACGAGTGATTGTGAATGATTGATGATTAATTCATTATTGACGTGCGGCGATAAGAGGTAGGCATCGGGTGTACGAAAAATGAAGAGGCGAGGGGGGCTAGATCCTGAACTAGCCAAAGACTGTAACATTGAGTTGAGTGGGCTAGGTAAGTTTACAGCTGTACAGTACAGTAGTGTACAGACGTGGTGGTGTGATGGTGGGATGTGTTGCAACAGGTACGCAGGTGGCAGATATGCTTGGGTGGAAATAAATATCAATATCGCCAGTTGGCCTCATATATCATATGGGGTTTAGCTGGAGTGGACCAGACAGGGTTGGAAAGGGTGGAAGTGGGTTCCGGAATACCCGTTACGCCAAATAACCACTTATCGTACAGTGTAGCGCGAGGTCAAGTAGTTGGTGTAGTGTAGATCTACCAAAAAATGTACGCATATAGAATAAGTAGTTGGTTCCCACGAGAACAACTGTCAGCTACCCTGAGCACACGCAGCAGCACAAGCGAGGCGTATGCGAGACAACTTGCTTGATCGCCAGAACTGAGTCTCCCGGAGGCACAGAGAGGCAACCTACTCAGCTGACATCTATAATGTAACCTCGCATGTAACCTCGCTTTCTAACATTAGCAACGCGTAACGAGAGCCTCTATCAAAATGTTGCACAAAATAACCCGGAGATCGTGTATGGAAATTTCACATGGCGACTGCGACGTCGGAAGTTTGGTAGGTTATCATGTCAGAGAAAAACTTTTTCCCGGGGATGAGAATGAACTCCTACCCCTGTCCGTTGGCCTCAGGTTTTCTTTTGGACTTTTCCACTGTGAGAGTCTCCTGCTGAGGCGGAGGCGGAATTAGAAAGATAACAGATTGATAGTTCGCGAAAAGCGAATATTCGGAGGAACAGACTAATGCATTACCGTAGCGATCCCACGTGCCGGTGAGCAGCCTAGTATTCTGTACAACGCTGCTTCCTGCTAACGAAGTGATAGGAGAGGAGCGCACTTGTGAGATATATATAACTTTTTTGTTTTGTTTGGAGACTAAAATTGAGGCTCTCAGCCTAGGCGCACGCTATCCTCGACTAACACACTTAAAACGATATTTCCGTCCTTTTTAGCTCGAGCGTTGACCGGATCCTTAAACCCGGTGGGCCGGTAGGCCGGGAGACAGTTTTAGGCTGAGCCAGGGGTTGTGGAACAGTGTTACCAAACCCGGCCTAGTAGAAACCGGCCTAATCATACTTGTATTAGCCATGTGCAATCATACCTATTTGCCATCAAAATGGAAGGCTTCTCGAAGCCTTCCTAAATGGTACAAAATAGATTACCTCACATCACAGACCACATCCCAGTAGTGCAGTCTTTTCCTCACCTTACCGCTCATCTCCCCTCTATGTCAGTCATTTATCCCTATACATACCGACAAGGTTCCAACCATGGCATTTGGACTCGTGATCAAATTTCCTATGAAGAGGGCTGGGAAATGGCCTCTTTTCCTTGATATTAGCGATGATCAATTGCCGTTTCGCACTTTTCTCGTCCAGGACTCACTCAGGTACTAGCTTGCCCAGCTAGTGAGCTGCATACCTAGTCTAGCGGCTACCAAGTATCCTGTAGCGCAGGCACTGGTTTTTCACGTCCCCTGGGAGCTGCGCGCTAGGTAGAGATCCGATTTCGGGTTTTATCCAGAAATGTGCAAGTGAGGGTTAGCACAGTTAGCAATGCACACCGCCGCCGCACCAACGTCTATAGCTCCTCCAAGATGCCGCCGACGGACTTTGAACTTGCAACTTGGACGGGCGGGAGGGCGTGGATTGGATTCCGCTCATGTGCGCAAGGCTGGCTAGGATAGGAATCGTATCCCGCGCACGCGGGATGCTGAGCTCACCATTCCTATTATGTAGGCCTAGGGTGGATGATGATGGTAGGTTTAGGTTTAGGTTTATGGATGGGAAGGCCCTCGCTTGCTATACATACCTGTAGTGCCGTAGCTAGGCTTAGTCTTACTACACGTGGCCATTCCTACGGGCAATAGTCGACAGCCTATAGCCGTTCCTCGGGCTGTGATAGGCCAACACGGCGCAGAGGGAGCGGTAAAGGCGCCGAATCACCGGCATCAGCACTGGAACAGGGCATTCCTCGTAAGCGGTCAAAACAAAAAGCACGTTTTTAAAGATATCACAGCCGAGACAGGAGCCTTGGCGGGGTGTCTTAGTCTTGTCTCGGTGAAGAACGGCTCGATCTCAGTCATACCTGTCTCACTGCGTCTCAGACAATCGATAACACTATTTACTGATTGCCGTACCACACGAATGTGCATTCCCCATTCCCCCAAACCACATGCTCGTTTCAATGCCTTCTCTTGTCTCGTTTTGGCGTGGTACGTTACCGAGAGCCTGTTCCTGAGGTTGCATGACAGCGTCGATCTGGGGTTTTATGCATCTCAAGTTATCGGAGGTTCCAATCACTTGGCGCTCGGTCCTCGGCTTGCAGGTACCTAAGTGGAGACTACTTAGGCAGGTTGCATGTGAGCCAAGCCTAGTGGGGACTAGTGTGGCTTGTGTTTTCTCTCCAACGCCTAAATTGAAATTGGAAAGCTAAAATTGAGAACAACATCATGACAACCGCTGTCTGACATTTTGTGTAGGCATTGTGCGTGCCGCCATCCCGCGCATAACATGTACATATGCATGTATGCATGTATGTTCCCTCCCCTCCCCTCTCTTCCCGCTCCTAGACTACTGTAAGAGTCAAGAAAATGTGATGCGTGATTCGGGAAGCGTCACATAGCCACGTACGCGACGGTCGAATGTTGGAGGCAACTCGTGACGAATCCCGTCCGAGATCTCATCCTTCAGCTAAGGTTAGGCATCAGTCATATGGTTCGCTGACCGACTTATACCGTTACACGTGGCGCGCCGGGGGGTCACATATATGTAGGCATATCTCCATATGGAGATGTGTGCGCGACTACATATGGAGCTTGTGTGCGTATGGGTGTGAAAAAAATAATTATGGATACATTCCGAGTCTGGATTACCTGCCTACCTGCATACCTGCCGACTGTACCAAGGATATGCACAGTCCTCCATCCTTCGGCACAGTCGTATGCTGGAAATAACTTTACGTTATTCCTAAAGATAAGGCGCATTTCGTCACAATTCATCACAAGAACACTGGTACATAAGGCGCATAATAAGGCACAGCGGGCACATCGGGCACAGCGCACGTGTTCATACGGGGCCAAGACCTACATACCATCCATCCCATCCATACCTACCTACACATCTCCTCCGTACCATTCTGTACAAAATACCTATTCCATACACATATTTGATCTACAGACATAGTTACAGACATAAGTCCTTTGAGGCTCAGCCTATCAGATAAGCCCAACAGGGAAATTGTTCCTCTCAGCATGCCATCGCCCGCTCGCTCGTTGGCCTCCTGCCTATCCGAAGCTCGGGCTTCAGTAAGATGAGAAAAATTTTCGTGCCGAGCGGAACGACCTTGACCACTGTGGACATACGAGCTACCAATTCGCTGATCGACACGTTGTCGTCACGCATCCAATATTATGGATTTACAGAACCTCGGCTAGTCAGTCAGTCGACTAAACACGTCGATCGGGACCAGAGGCCGTTTCATGTTGAGCTATCCTGTGCTATAGAAGAGGGCAGTTATTGCTGTGATGTGACGAGTATGTACGCTATGTGCCTGTGTCTGTGCCTCTGCCTGCGCCTGTGTCTGTGTATGGTGGATTACAGTGCCCCGAAGGGTCTTGGATGAATGACTGAGTGACTCACTAAGCCAAGTAGGAAGTCGATTTGGGGGTACCTGGTAGTGGTGCTTTGATTGGACTGGGCGCTTGGTCCTCATCACGACCTTGCGGTGCAAGGGTCCGGGGGTGAGGCCGAAATGGGTGCAATTATAGAATGTCAGACCCAAGAAAATTTTCGTGGCGCGAATAACCCATTACGATTTCCTTTTTTGAGACAAGCCGCCTGTATCGGCTCATCGGTTCAGAGCCATGTCCCTGTCTACGTTGCACTACACTCGATACTCCGAATCGTGCAGTGTGCAGTTGCCAGATCCGGAGTAATGAGACAATGACGGTGAGGCTTTCTCCATGTACAATACACCAATCCTTCGCCGTTCTACAGGGCTGATCCATTCTGTTGGTCCCAGGTGTCTCGTGAGATAAACCCGAGCTGTGAAGATAACTAACCCACCCTCTCTTGTCTCTTGCTGTTGTCTTCTCTGATGCAAGTGGCGCTGGCTGGACTAGTCTGGACGAGACATCACAATACGAGACGGGAGGAGCTGGAGTAGATCACGATCGTGATGGATCAAGTCTGTACAACAAACAAACCAACAAGCAAACAAGTGAGCAGCTGTATACATGGGTACGTTACCAATCTTGATAGGCAGCTCCCATGACCTCCACTGAAGATCTCTGTTGGACTAGTCACTAGAGCATGACGAGAGAGTCATCCACACGCACTGCCTGGAGGATTTCCATCTAGGGTCTGTCGGTCAGCCGGGGAACATTCGAGACATGATTACTCGTGGTGTGACCGTGCTCACAAGGCTTACGACTCGCAACAGTCGAGTACCAATTTAACACAAGGCCGGGATAAGGACGAGACAAGGTGTGAATGCACAACTTGTCACAATCTGCTAGACATCGAGGCGCCACTTTGATCACATGATTCTCGACGATGCTCCGGAACTGAATCCGGGCCCATGTCCTTGGGCCGCGTCGAATCCTGCACCACGTTTTGAGTAGCGTCGACAGGGGATATGACTTCATTTTAAGTGCTTCCTCCACATTTTCTGTCAGAAATTACCCAGACCATTGGTTCGGGATGAGCTCCCAGGTGCCCTAAGCAGACCCCGAGCAGTCCCAGCGATCCCAAGTGGGGAGAAATTTCTTCGAGAACGATAGGGTCCAGGAAATGGAGGCTTGGACGGTGCCAGCTTCGGCACAGACCCTGTAGGATATCAGCTCGAACCATGGTTCTGCGGCTTGGACTCACTGTGCGTCCCAGGCAAGCGAGAACTATAAAGCAAAGCCCATTCGTCCCATTCCCTTACCGAATACTCCCATCACCCACTTCATCACTCACCTACATACAGACGCATATCAACCAACCCGAGCACAGACTGGTTTTCTGTACTTGACTACACTCCTTTTATATATACAACCCACCTACCTAATACAAGATGACACAACTCACCCTCACCGGAGGCTTGACAATACAAGCCGAGAAGCATTCCGCCTTCATGAAACTGTCTCGACCTCTCCTTAAAAGAAAGCCATCGTCTATCAAAGTCAAGACGGCCTCGCATCCTCAATCGATCACCACCTTCCCCGTCCGAGTACACAAGGAGGACCACCAGATCAACCAAGGTGCCCTCAACGCCCGGAAAAACTTCAAGGACTTCGCCCGCAAAACCGAGTTTCGATCCCACTCCGCCGGTCCCCATGGAAACTTCTTCGCCACATGTTGGCCCAATGGCAAGACGGAAAGAGTAAAGCTTGCGACGGAGATCATTGAGAGCTTGTGGCTGTATGATGGTAAGCCAAGGATTTCCCCCAGATTTCTCTACTTCCGTGAGCCTTTCAACTGACTTGTCTGTTACCAGATGTTATGGAGGACGTCGATCACGCCGGTGCCGTCGCAGTTCATGCTAGCGTTCGTGACACTCTAGTGGGCGTCGAGAAGCCTTCCAAGAAGAACATGATCGCCACGCTCTTCAAGGATTTCGGCGCACGGTTGAACCACATGGACAAGCAAGGCGCACCCAGGGTCCTGGCCTCGTTGAAGGCGTATCTAGACAACTACGACAGCCAAAAGACGCCCTTCAACACCATCCAGAAGTACACCGAGTATCGTATCCTGAACGTCGGTTACGGGTTAGTATTCCTGAGCATCCTGCATATGTATGGTTGATTGTTTGTACTGACATTATCATAGTATCATGGATAGCTTCATGCAATGGACCATGGGTCTCCACCTCAACGAGGCTGAGACGGACGAAGCCCACAACTTCTACATGTCTGCCGGACGTGTAATGGGTCTGACCAACGATCTCTACTCGTGGAACGTCGAGCGGACAGAGGCCATAGACGCCGCCGACCGCAAGTGGAACGCCGTGCCCGTCATCATGCAGCAGTACGACCTCAACGAAGAGGACGCCAACGTTTTCCTCCGCGGCCTCATCGTCCACCACGAGCAGGTTACCCGAGAGCTCGGCCAGGTACTTCTGCGGAGATTCGGCTACTCGCACACCATGACGAAGTACGTCGAGAGTGTCGGTCTCATGCTAGGCGGAAACTGCTTCTGGTCGGCCACATGCCCGCGGTATAACCCCGCCTAATAAGACATGGAACGCCTTCCTTTTCCGCTGTGATCGAGTAATGACGGGTCCTGGGTCCTTGGATGGTGTGGTGGTTTGAAAATATTTTGTAACGCACCGGAGTTCTTGGAGGTGGGAGGGGCAACTATGAGAGGAAGACAAAATGGGTAGATTAGTACGCACACGCGTGAACTTGCTTGGACACTATAATTGTTTTTAACTTACATACTTATATAATAATTAACTAGATACATTCCTTTCTGCCTGAAGGTGTCTTTTCGTTGGGCCCTCGTTTCCCAGTGGTATATGTTTTATGAAAAAGGTTCAAGGTGCTTTACGCCAGGACACCGAGAAATTGACAAAGNTAAATAGGCAAAAAAAAGATTAAAGAGTAAGTCCTCCTACACCAACCATAAAACCTATTTATAGACAAAGCCTGACGCCTTTCTGTTGCTCATGATACATCGGAGTACTTAACTTCATATTGAACAGTTTTATGAACTCGACCCTTGGGTACGATAAAGTCCTGGCTCTCAGCATCGTTGAAGTCCTGCAGTTTCATACCATTGCCCATCTCCTCTCGTACATTTGATTGCTTCGTAGAAGGACCATAAGTACCGTATCCCTTACCCGTCGTCTGACCCCATGGCACTAGCTTAAGAAGCGGCCGCAGAGCAGCAAGGGAGCCGGTGAAGAGGGTCAACCCAACTTCAGTAATAGAACTAGAAGTGCGTCACGGTAAGTCATACCGTATGCCTCATGTGGCGGTTTGGAAACAACAAAATAGGGTTACTTACTAAACGAATGTGGTAAGGTACGCGTTGGCAGCTTCCACACCGGTAGGCGAGCGCAGGTTTCCAACGTCGACCAAATATTTCAGGCGGATGATGGTCACGACCGAGCTTGCGACACCTAATCCAAGGAGGACGATAATGGAGGCCTTCACCTTAGTGCTCAGCTGAACACCCTTCAATAGATAAGCCGGTAGACCCGCGTATAGGAAGCTGGAGGCGATGTCCATTGCCGAGATCGAGTAGCCCGTGTTCGCCAGAACAGCCGCCGACAAACAAGTTCCTGTTCCCTCTCCCCAGGCCACGGACAGCGGCGTACACTGGAAGGCCACGATGAAGGTCGTGACGGTTGTCCAAATCGTCAGAGCCACCATGGAACATATCAACAAGATGCGCACTCCTCTGCTCGTCACGGCGATCCGAAGTAAGACGAGCGCAACACTGAGCTTGGCGATGTAGAGAACGATGATGTAGGTGATTGTAGACGCGACGAAGAACTTAGAAGCAACTCGTTAGGAACCCTGGTTTCTGCCAGACGATATCAAGATACCACACTCACTCGCACAGCTTCCGACATGTTATACCACGACCTTGTTTCCGGGTCACCGTAGCCATTGTGCAACGACACTAGTGTTAAGGCACAAAGTGTAATAAATCCGATCTACACGCACGCGCACACGCCCACCCGTTAGCAACCCGACCCTCTTCCTGCTCGCCTGACTCCATCCTGTGCTTACAAAGGCAACCACCATAGCAATATCATCGTAGCCGAATGATTTGCTCATGCGCGTCCGGACAAAGATCCTCAGACCAACGGCAATCGTGTTGAGGGCGATGAATGTGAAAATCGCGGGGGGGAGACTGTCTCGTGCCCACGCCATTTTTCCTTTCCGTTTCTCTCTCTCTCTGCTTTGCTTAGCTGACGAATAGATAGGGTATGGTGGCCGGCGTATAGCTGAGTCCGGGCACTAGGGGGGCATTTATGACGACGNAGGGCGAGGCAGTCATCAACCAAGCAAAGAAGAGTAATGAGTGTATGAAGGAGTGGACGTTGATATGCGTTGTATATGGCTTCAAGGGGACGGGGGGGAGAACGGGATATATGCGAGCGGCGGGATATAAATTAGTACGTGTGTATGTAAGAACGTGTGTAAGTAGGTATGTGTGTATGTGTGTACATATATGTGTGTATGTATGTGTGAATGTGTGCGTGTACATGTAGTACTTGTATGTATGATGCTTGCTTCTAATACATAGGGTTGAGTACTTATGATGAGGGTGGGAACGGTTTTCCCTCCCTTATGCTACAATACTTACCCAGCTAAACGGCCCCTCAACACTAGATGCGGAAATGCAATAGCTGATCAAACAGGGCCTGTCGAACCAGATACGACCCTCGAAAGAACTCGGAGGCGGACGGGGTCTGGGTAGGCGCATACACTATGCTTCTTTTTCCTTCCTACCAGCCGGCTAGCGACCAGNCAATTACGATTTTTTATGGAAACCATCCATTGTACATACAGTACATAATAATAATAAAGGGGGGTGGTGGAGGGGAATGGATAATGGATGGCATGGCATGGTACAGAATATGGTATGGATTATGGGGGACGACAGGCGGGCTGGGCTGATGGAAGCTGCAATGTGCGGTGCGAGAGCTCTTTCTTCTCTTCTCTTCGCGTTCTGGCTCTCTCGCTGACTGGCTCGCTTGCCTTCTGCATCCGCATTCGATTGGACCTGCCTGCACAACCCTGGCAGGCGGTGGCAGGGGGATCTGCATTAGTGTGCAGATGCTCCTCGACCACCTCCGCAGCCTGCATTAGCGTGCTGATGCCTCACACTCCCCCGTACACACTACTGTAATATTGTAATATGTAATATGTAACTAAACTACTGCTACCGCAGCGGTGATGCTCTCTGCTCTTCTTCTTCTCTCTCATCGCCACGCCTTTTATCGTCCATGGATGCCACATGGTCCCATTCTCTGGGCCAATTACTGCTATGTCAATTTCACAATCGTTCATAATAGGAAGTGGCAAAATTGCGAAGCGCAAAAGGGACCCGTTATTCCCTGGTTATGATCTATTGTACATCACATGTTAATGTAATGCAGCAGACTTACCACTACGACATATACATATGCACTATGCGTACATACATATATCAGGTCACTAAGAGCGGCCTTGGGTAATTATCACTTGATCCACAAGCCGAAACGAGCTTCACAAAAACACAAAAAAAGGGAGATAGGTATTCTACATACGTTTGGTTTCAGTTTAGGTTGCAATCGTTTAGAGTGTTCTATTCAAGCCACGACTTTGCGGGGGAGGGCCTACACGATGGATGGATGCACAACGGCTTTTCTTTGCCCTACCTATTTACGGTAGAACGACATAGCATAGGTTAATATCAGCGGGCGGGAGTGAGACGGGAGGCCGTGCCATTCTTGTCCGAGATCTTTGCCCCCCCAGGGATAGGGAGTAAGGGTTCAACACACGGTTACAAGTTCCATCAGACTATCTAGCACCACCAGCGATTGGCTGATAAGGAAGATATGGAAGATACGGGCATCTCCTGATCAGAGCTTTCTTGCCTGTCACTGGAGCCATCGGCCCTTATTACACTAGGTTATATTGTACGCGAAGATCGCCCAATTCGACACGGCATAGTATACAGTATCGAGATATTCCCGGCAGACGAGGGGGGGAGAAGCAGGGACTATAGACCAGACGACGATTACTTAAACTACATACATACGCATCCATAGACACATAGTGAGACGAACCCATGCCTTGGAGGGGAAGGAGTATTTTCCCCTTTCATCGCAGCATAAGAAAGTAGAACCAGGTTAGCACCGAAGCATCACCCTCCAGTTCAACAGCTCAAACTAGGATACCCACTATCGAAGCAAGCCACCCTGGACAAACATCAAAAAGTCTGATGAGGAACCCGCAGTATGCGGGGACGACCAGGAAATGGCTGCATAATAGCGAGGTTTGTCCTACACACATTTCTCGGCGTATACTCGAATGGGTGTCGTCTTTGGCCCCGCCCCTCACGGCGCTGAATGATTTAATACAGTATAAACATGGTTCATCCAGGTCTAGATTCCCTTTGGTTCATTACGCAGCACCGATGTAGGTACTGTATGTAGTGTGGTGTGGCATAGCGGGCATAGCAGCTGCGGAAAATCAAGATCTGCATACTCTGGACCAGTTATGTTTCCTCGTGATTCCTAAAAGCTGGCATCTTAGATAGTATGCAGCCGGATGAGCTGGGAGCTAATGTGTGCGTATGTAGGTACAATACATTATAGACGTCATGTATGCCCCAATATATGCAAGGCCAAAGCTGACCTGCATCTTGCGGTAGATAACAAAATTCTTTCAAGGCTACATAAGGATAAAGATAAAGATAACGAGGCAACCCAAATGTTTCGCTATAGGCATAGAACATTGTTAGGTAGCCCACGCAACCCATGGCCAATCTCTTGTGCATACACAGCCTGCGTACATAGCCTTTGTCGTCGATAATTCAAGATAAGCCTATCACTCTATTCTATACATAGAATAGAAAATCGTAAATCGTACGTATTCCACACGAAGTTGGCAAAAAGCCCAGGGCCCCGTTGCGCAGCTGAATGATGTGTATGGTAGCGTAAAAAATGTGGCTGTCGGTCGGAAGAAGGAAGACTTGACCAAAATTGCCCGGCGCTGCTACGATTGGTTAATTGCGGCTCTTTTCTCCGCCTCGGTTGTGTACCCTGTCGCCGGGGGCTCGGAAAGGATGCATCGAGACACGAATTCTTTCAGCAGCGCTCCTTGGCTCTGCGCCATCTCGCGCACCTAGTAGTAGTGTATTCTGTACCTACGTACTTATATGTAAGTATACGCATGCAACGGTGATATGTATGTACACACATACCGTAGTGTAGGTTAGATAGGTATGTAGGTAATACACTGCCTGCCTACATGCATACATACCGACAGAGTACACTACATACGCTAGATAATGGAAGAATGCAACCGAAAACCCAAGAATATGGAGTAAGGTTGCTTTCGGCACTTTGACAACCGCAGCGGGCCTTGCCTTGCCCGCCTTTTGCTTTCCCGCAACAAGAGCGGCGCAGTACATAGACAGATAGTGTATGGCGGTATAAAAAAGCACCAGCCCGCCCGTTCAACAGCTCGAGGCGCGATTGACAATAAACTCTTACTACGGGCCGCGCCGAACGCATAAAATCTAGCCTACTAGCACAGTATGATCTGAGATTAGAGCATGATGGATTCCCCACTAAATCTCCTAGTTGTTTAGTTACATGGCGTGGTATTTTCCCGCACTGGAGCCCTACATTCTCTCAGGTATTGACAGGGTTGTTTTGGGAGAGAGGAAAAGAGACAATGGCGAATCGCGAGGGCGGATGGCGGGATAGGTAGCGTCTTACTTAGGCTTAGCAATAATAATTTGCCCGTTATAAGAAGTCGGACGAGTCACGTGGACGACTTTTCATTTGTTGTATTTTATTCAACTTCAACCGGCCCCACTCTCCTACATCGTCCTACATTACGAAAAGCCGTGATTTGTCTGCATGCCCCTGGGCCATCTTCGGAGCTTATCCGTTTATAGCTAGTACGCATCGTCCAGTCCACGCATAGTGTCGTCTCTTAAGCTATGCAACTAGGTCCAAATCTGACATCAGACTAATAACCAACAGCAGATACACGACATACCTAGTGTATGTAGGCTCCAGTATACACATCCATTATGCGTACAGTATGTACAGTACTACCGACACAAACACGGCTGTCGTGTGTCTCTGGTTCTGTTTCTGCTGGGAGTGTTGGCTCTGGTTCTGGTTCTGGTCAGCGACCAGTCGGCCCGCTACTGCAGCAGCACATTAGTCTCACGATGGCCTCCTCCTTCTCTGTCCGCCCTTCCTCGCCGTGCAGTAGTTGGAAACCAATATAAACTGCCTGATTCCCTCTTGTCTTTGAACGATCATGTCTGATCAGCCGAGGCCCCATCACACGATATTCGAGGTATCTATCACATTCCTTGAGGCTTACCAGCATTACCTATCACAATATTTCGAACAAGAGCAGCCGAGTATTTAGTAAGCTATCGAGCTATCGAGCTACCGAACCCCTCTTTTACATACACTACCAGCCTACCTAGCGTGTTCTTCGTTTCATCGGCATTATAATGGCTTGATTTCTACTAAGTCCAAAGCATGGAAGGTTGCGCGAAGTTCCTTGGCCGCTATGCTTACCCGGTTTGTAACCCTAGTTCCAACCCCGTTAGGTAGGGTTACAATCGCCAATGATCATCCCTATAACCATTCATATCTTGCGACGAACATAACCTATTCCAGTAATTGTCCCTCCGGACCCCCGACCTCAATAGGCGATCAATAGCTTACATACCACCGAGAGTACGACGTATCCCTATACCTACATATCTGTTATGCGTAACTGTCTGGGATTGCATTGTATAGGAGAAGTGAGTGTATGCACGGGCATGACATACTTACCTTGAAAGTTGTCAGATAGATCGGTCGATGAAATCCCCGCCATCTGCTATGTACTTTACGTATTATCCGTCTTATGTACATATTCTGTAGTTTAGCTACCAGCAACCAGCCAACCAGCCAGCCTACTTCGTGCCCACATACCAAAGGGAACCGGCCTATCAGGGTTCACAGCACGCTCCACGGCAAGTAATACCCTGAGGTCCGGCTGACGGTTTACCAGCAGAGTCTGATTGATCGCAACTCCCCATCGCCACTTATGCGGTATGTCGCCGGTATGTGCCGTGGTTGGTATGCGTGTACGTGTGGATGTAGTTTGTATCTTTTTTTTTCCCAATTTTTTTTTTTCTGCTNGAGCTCCTTTTCAAATGATTTTGAGAGTCACCCATATATCCACATATCCGGTAAGGAGGCGAAGTTACTTGTATTAGTGTGGTATACAATGAGGCCACTTCTATTACTGACCCCATTCTACCACATTATAGTCGTACAATTACCTTTATTCGACCAATCATTGGCGCCAATTCTGATGAAGGGCTGCCACGCTTATTACTAAACAATCCGAACCGTTTCTATCGTTTTGGTGTTCCCCTCGTGGTCAACACGACATGATGATTCGCATGGCTACACTAGTGATATCTAGTCTCAGGAATACAGTTCTGTTTCAGCACACCTCGCCCTCCACCTGATACTCAACTAGGCATAGCAGGCGGAATATCATCCAAAAGAAACGATTCCTCTGCCTCGAAACTGTCATCGCTTCCTATCTAGGCTCGCAATGTATGCGGGGTCGCTAGCTAGCTGAAGAGACGAGACCCGCAGTTTAAAGTAGATCAGATTATTAGCTCGACGCGAACCGACAATGGCCACCCCAGGCCTTATTCGGACAAAAAACTCCCTATCATTTATGGTCGCATCTAGTATACATACATAGGTATCGATGCGCGCCGTGGTATGGCGAGCACGTAAATAACATAGGCAGGCAAACACCCAATGTAGGTCAACTAAGACATATGCTGAGTACAAGTACGTAATCTGAATTCTTAGAGTGAAAGGCGACCATACATGTATTCCTTGATAGTGAACGTATTTACTGTAGACAAATCTGAATCAAAAAAGGGATGGGCTAGACAAGGGTCAGGGGGGGGGGGTCAAATGTGGGCAAACTGCAACCCTAAATGAAAGAAGGGATAGGGCCAAGACCAGGACGAAGTTCCCCTATGCAATACATACATGGAATGTAATACATAAACAACCTACTATGTAACTATATACTTGGTTTTTACAAGTCATAGGCAGGTCTAATCAAAGGGGGGATAGGCCCTATCGAATATGGCTGTCCCTACTACGTTACAATTTGTTTATCCCTCAATAGCTCGACTCGAGGTGTGGTATATTTGTTATTGTTATATATACTAGCTACTACGCTACGCTCACATTACATATACTATACTACAGAATACACTACAGAATACACTAGACAGGAGCTACAGGCGCTACAGGACGTACTACAGGACGTACTACAGGACAGACTACCTACTAACACAGCCTGCTTGCTTACTTAGTACAGTTACACACTAACAGGCGCGGGCCGGCAATTAGCATCGCGCTAAGAAGGTTCATCCTAGAAAATTATGTCTCCTGATATACCTACCATCTAGGATGCGCGACCTACACTATGCGTAATATCAACTAATTATGTACCATCAAATGTAAATCTTACCAGCTCTCCGTGGCCCGGCCCGCGTGTCTTCGCACCACTCGTTGCTTCTTTCTGCTGTACTTTCTACATGGACACTGGATGTTTCAAGGGTTCAGAGACAAGATAAGGCTGGCTGGATACGGATCTACACCGCCTGATCCCAATGCTCGCTAGGCCGTGGGTCGTCCGTAGGTAGGGAGGCAGGTATGTTAGCCTGTTAGCCCACGTACATACACACACACACACACATACACGCACACCTACATCATCCATCCAGACAGAGAGAGACAGACCATACTATTATAGTACGGACTAGGTGGCATTGGCATGTATTATTTCCTGCAGGA
>JAPESX010001069.1:0-11807 GCA_029590615.1 Nemania bipapillata | reverse complement strand
GGGACGAGCGTAGTTCGGATCCATACCGGCAGGTGGAATGGGAAGCTGGTTGCCCTGGGCTCGCATACCACCTGGTCCACCTGGGGATTGCGTACGTATTCCAAAGGCACTTCCTGGGCGGTCAGCGTTGGGACCAGCCGATGGTCTAATGCCTGGGTTGTAATGAGGGGTTCGTGGTGGTTTGTACCCCGCTACATCGTCTTCTGGGTATGGCGTGACGGTCGCTGGCCGACTAAGATTGAGCGGTGCTGGCCTGTCATCTTCAGGGTATGGCGCACTGGATTGGTTCCGGTCCGAAAGATTTACCGTGAAAGCGGGAGCTCTTCCGCTGCTCATGGCGGAGCTAGATTGGGACGGGTCGGGATATTCTGCGTGATCAAAATTTTGGGCTCGGGGTGACGGCTGAGGAGACACCCTGGGCGAAGCTTGGGCTTCTGATACGGTAGGCATAGCGTTGTTCATCTGTCTAAATCGTTCCGGTCTTTGTCCACGTTGCGAGCCATGTTTGGACTTGATTCTCGTCAACGTTGATGTCTCGTGATCTTCTTTAGAAAGTGTCTTGGATTGTGAAAGGCCATCCAGCCGTGCCACTGCATCTTTATTTCCATGCTCAGCCGCGAGCTCGTACCATTTGCGGGCCTCTCGTACGTCTTTGTCGACCGAGATACCAATTTCGTAATAGTAACCCATAGCAAATTCACCCGTCGCCAGCTTCGTCTTAGCTGCCATTTGCGCATATTTGAACGCAAGTTGTTCATTCTTGGCGAAGTCACCCTCGTAACCGAACAAGAACCAACGACTTACACCTAAGCAAGCTTCAGGCTGGCCTTGGCGAGCAGCTAGGCCGTAGTAATGCAATGAATGGGACGGCATGAACTCACATCCCAGCTGGCATAGCTCGTATGCCTGGCCCATCTTCATTTGCGCTTTGGCAAAGCCTAAATAAGCAGCCTTCTCGATGTACTGCCTAGCCACCGCGACATCGTATGACAAAATCCCTTCGGGGACAACAACGTCAGGCAAGTCTCTGGCTATAAGCATACCATAGACAAAGGCTCCCTGTGGCGCATCCTCATCCGCCGTGTCGGCGGCCTGGTGAATCAGGTCCAGGCCTCTAGCAATGTCTTTGGGCATGCCGCGCTGGCCAAGGAGGTTAATCATGCCTAAGCGATACGCTGCCGCCGAGTCTTTGTTGGCGAGACCAGATTGATAATGGCGCATGGCCTTTTCCATATCATTCGAATTCTCGTACAGCATGCCAATACGGTAATCAGCGCGACCCCAGCCTTGCTGTGCCGCTCTCATATAGCCACTGTAAGCCTCCTTCTTGTCCTGGCGCCTGCCGAATTTACCGAATTCTAGCCATTTGCTCCGTATGAATAAAGCCTCGGGGTGTTCTTGATCAGCTAGATATGTTATGATATTGATAGCGTCGACTCGTAGCTCATGCTCGATTTTAGGGGTAACCGGGCGCGCAGGTAGTTCGCGGTCGTTGCTATTCCGTGTGGCTTCGACTTCGCGTAAGGCAGCCTCGGCGGCTATCTCGACAAAGGAGAGCACATCCCGAGCCCAACATATCTGCATGTCAGGATCGTTGGAGTGGAGCACATGTTCTCTGCTGTTAGCAAGAACCGTCTCCTTCTCCTCATCGCTGGGCGGTATATGCTCCCCCGTCACCCTGGGGAAAGGTGAGAAGGAGGGGAAGTCGTTCATGTCTTGGAGACTCTTCTCAAACCGTGTGTTAGTGTCGTGCTCTTGGAAGGGACTGAAGTTGGAGGCGGGGCTGTAGTCGGTGGGCTTCGGTCTGCCGGGCTGGTATTGCTGTCCGTAGTTGCCGGTTTGGGTGTTGATGACGTTGGAGAGCGAGGGTTCGCGTTGATGGCGGGTTCTGGACCCAGAGCCGTTGGGGGTTGCGTTGTTGCTGTGGCGGACTTCTCTTGCTTCGAGTTCCATGCGTTGGAGGCCTTGTTGCATGTTCTCGGGAACTTCTGGCATAACCCTACTATTATTAGCCCGGAAGACTCGTAACGAGGACGAGGGTTGCCAATGTGGTCTTGTCATGGGGCCACAGCGCTGCTGCTATGTTCGCGAGGGGTAGGCGCAAACACACCAGGCGCGTCCTCGTCCTTCGAACAATAGGGTATCAAGGAGGAATGGAGAGATGGATGGATGAATGGATGGGTGTCTGATGCAATGCAATGCAATGCAAATAAGAGAAACGAACCTTTGCGGTAAGGGGGCTAACACTTCGGGCATAAGATAGTCATCCACGCCGCCTGGGTAGAAGGTGGCTCCAAATTGAGGCATGTCTGAAGAATCGTCGACCTGTGAGCCTGCATGAGTTGCAGAATAGTTGTCAGCCCAATGGCCAGTGCAGGTCAGCTCGGTTTTGTCAATATGTATGTATGTACAGAATAGACTAGGTAGGTAAACTAGTAGACTAGTAGACAGGTAGTAGGAGTAGGTAGTCTACAAGTAGTATTCGGTAGGTAGTAGGTAGGTAGGGCTCCGTAGGACTGGACTGACTTGACTCCCTGCCTATTCGGCGTGCTATAAGCGGAGCAGCGCAGCACAGCGCAGAGGCCAAAGCCAGAGAGGTCAAAGGGGGATTTCGTTGGCTGTGGCGGGGTTCTTGCTTGTCGCGGGGGTCTGCCTAGCTGGGTGGGTAGCTGGGTAGCTGGATGCTTGGTCCCTCTCTCCCTTTTCTTCTTTCTCCTTCTCTCCCCTTTTTTATCGTTTGCTCCCTAGCAGGTCTATACGCGTATCCTGGCTTATTTCCGAATATCGTATTTTGCTGTCCCACCGCGTATTTCAGAGTGTGCAGGACAGTCTCAGCGATAACCGAAGCGGATGAAGAGTTGACGATGGTGTTGCGAGCAGGTCTCAGATGCCCTACTTTTTTTTTCCGTGTTCGGTCAAAGGGATGGTGTCATGCCCGGGTCTCGGCCTGGTGTGCGGGAGCGTTCTTTTTACCACATGTCTAAATCAATACAACCAGAATCGTCGAGAAGAGAGGCACTGTGGCACTTTAAAATCAATCCGAATAGGCAGTGGGCAGTGATTCGCACATGTAGGTATCTTACATGGCCGCAGCGATCTGTTAGTGGATGGAGCAGCTGATGAGCGCTGTAGGTATCTCTATGGTGCATGGATAATAGCTCTCTCTCATTTAAGGAACTCGGCAACGCCACACCACACCATGCCAATAAGCTCCCGGTAGAGCAGAGGTAGGAGGTCCAAAGATAGCAAAGCACACACGTGTATAGCAGGGCCTATATCTAGCGCAGTTGAGCATCCCTTTGTGTGCCTTAGGATGGGGATGAGGGGTTGGCTTGGTGCTTGGTGAGAGAGTGTCATTCGAAGTGGGGAAAATTAGGTACGCCCTGGTGAATCCACCCCACTGTAACTCTCCTCCGGATAGGTAGGTACACGCAGCTGCTGACGTGACCACTATGCCTAAGCCACAATCGCTCTCTTTAGCATGTATATGTAGGCTAGGTCGGCTGGCAATTAAATAGTCTAGGTGCGCAACCTAGACAATGCAATGTGCTCTTGTGTTGAGAAGACACTCTCCGCCATTTGATGATATTATGAGCTCGGGCTCTATCTGATTGTTCCCTTTTTTGTCGTGACCGGATAGTGATTGTCTGGTGACGAGTAGGCACTCCCAAACGACTATAGCAGCCCTGCGTCTCATCGCATTGAGGAGGGTGATCAAGTCCTCCGGCTCCCCCGTGAGAGTCCGCCATCACTGAAGATTTGGCCAATAGTATGAGACCGCGTCTGTTAGGGTTTAATGCCTTATATGTATCCCAAGACCTACGGCCTTAGCCTCTGTGGTAGCGGCCATCGCAGCCGTCATCGCAGTCGCCAACGATGCTAACGATAACAAGGAAGAAAGCAATGGAGATAAGAGTCAGGCAGAGGGAAGGAGATCGCGATCTCCTCAGAGCCCAGCCACGGAGACCGAAACAAAAAGTCATGGATGAATGTCGAAGGTCAAGATAAAGATTTAAGGAAGATACGGTGCTTACCTGAACTTCTTGGAGCCGGTCCGGAATGCGCAGTCGGAGCTGACATGGTCATCTCGGAAGGCAATATGCCTGCTCTGTTGGTTCAAAGGTGTCCCTTTTTCAAGATATCTAGGCGGAGGCGCCAAACGTTAAACGAGGAAGGAAGTTGAATAAGGGAGGGGGCAACGGATTGAAAGAGGCAGGTTCCAATATGAAGCAATGCTCATGCTCCTGCTCGCAACCTGGATTGGGTTGATAGCGTGTTGGTGTTGCTAGAGAATTGTTCGAACTCGATGCACCACTACTTTCAGGGAGTGTCTAGAATAACAGGGAACTAGGTAGGTAGGACATAGCATAAGCGACAGGCGAGGGAACTGACTGGCTGGTTGGATACGCAAGAAGGAAAGGGAGGATGGAGGATGGAGGATGGAATGTTCGACGGGTTGGTTCTTTATTCAATCAACTATGTAGTCTCAGTCCGGTATTCTGTGCTGGCTGGTCCAAGCCAAGCCCAATTGCTTTGCTTTGAGATTATTCGCGCACTAGATCTGCTGTGTGCGCCTAAGCTGAACATACTAGGTAGTCCACTATATCCTCAAGCAATGCGAATCTCCTCATGGTCTTGCTTCCTTAGCTTCGTGGACTATCTTGGATATCTATTTGCGTACCGTGCCTGAAACCGAGCAGCTAGGCCAACTGTCGTTAAGCGGAATACGCAAGGCACACAGAGGAGTTCGAGCCTTAACGAGATTACCAGAGTCCACCCAGTCCATCCTTCGCCCAAACAAAAACAACGATATCCGCAGATATCTGCAGATATCTGAGCTAGAATACTGGAATACCGACAATACCTACCAGACAAGCGGCTTAGTTTTGATGCCATTGGTGATTAGAGTATTACTAGTACCCATGTTACCCGTGCCATCTAACCCGTCCCTAGTTCAGTGGCCCTGGAACAGGGTCCAGGTGAAACAGACGTTCGGTGGGACGAACATATCACAGCCACACCATGTTGCTATTTTAATACTTATAGGTAGTCTAGTCTATACACTCCCCGCATATTCCTCCTTCTTATGCACCAACACCATCTAAGTCGTCCATGTCCAATAGAGCCTCTGATGGGGAGCAAGCCTATGATTACCTCAGCTCAGTGCATCTCCGCTATAATTACCCTTCAAGCATACCTAAGCCTACCCATTAGGTAGGCTATACCTAGATTGAGCTCCTAAATACAGCTGCTCTTAAACGCATTATGACCAGGTCTTTAGCATATCAGTACTACTATAACCTAAGCGCCAGGGAGTGATAGGAATATCATGAACCAACAAGTTGATACAGTGAGGTCTTTTCCTAACGCTACACGATGCATCCATGCATCCTACATGGCCGGCGCTTTGCTCTGTGATAGGACATGCCGGCTGGGTTGAGACATTGAACCATGGGAGGCGATGCATTTACACTAGCTTTTGTCGTGTGAATACCGTTATCCTGATCATGATGAGATGATACCATATGTACATATATATATACAGTAGAACAGAGAAAGGGTAGAGTGAGAAGTAAGGCCAAGGCGAAACATGCTGTATTACGTGACTAGAATCAATCTTCAATCTTCAATCAGGCATTGTATGATCTACAAGCAGAAAAGGATCTGAAGACTCCAATATACACAACACAACACGCAGGAGCCGTGGCTTGTCTTAGCGCATACGCCGTGGCGTTCGACTCAATGGTTATGCAGCCTCTTATTAATTTTAATTTTCTTACGTGTGGCTTCCCATACAAGTATTCTGTTTACAGCGGGGGCGTGCCGCGTAAAAAGGGTGCCCTTTCCCCTCAATCTTTTTACAGTACCTAATAATGCAACTAATTGCTACATGTAGATAAAGGTTCTAGTTCTTATTATCGGTATTTCTAGATCACGTTCCACTGAGTTATCGCAGTGCTTTGAGAACAGTCGTTTATCTAACACCTTGTTGAATTACGCTGTAGGTAGCAGCTATAGGGCATTAAGTATGCTGCAATTAACACTATTAACACTATAACCGCAGCGAGGTGTGGGCTCATGCTGCTTACCCCGTCAATTACTCCATTCCATCTACAAACCCAATAACTACAACCAATCGGGAGTACACGTAATGAGGTATGGAGGACGTGACAAAGCTAACATTATGGAAATGGGGAGGTTAGAATTCTAGGGGAGGTTCAAAATCGAATCGCACAAACAGGAAATAAATTTAAATAGTAGGTATGTCAAGTGATCTGAAGGGGCAGGCGTAGGGCAAGGAGGTTATCTAGTCCACGCAAGTGTATAAAAAAAGATATGTAATAAACATCAATCCTACTATCGTGAGTTTGCCCTTTATGAATTTCTCCTATTTGCCATTCTAGTTGCGGTACTAAGCACACATCGAGGAGGAAGGCTCCTATGTAGAGCGAAGCTATAGGTAATATAGTCTTCGGTCCATATCCAAAGGTCTCTTCAACACCCTCGGTGCAATGCTTTCGCATAATGGATGGGAAATCGCCTATCTAGAGCAGCGTGTTCATCGTCGGAGATGATCATCTATTCTAGCTATAGACATATCATGAGGTAATATGTTAAATTTTGGCTTTTTTTTCTAGGGTTAAGCTCGCGATTTGGCTTCTATTGGATGCTGTAACAGCCCCTGTCACTTATTTCAGATAGTTTCGGAACGCCTCGGACCGTCCTCAGAGTTTTTTAATCCTTCCTATCCATCTTTACGTCGGCTCCATTCCCAGAACCAGGGGCCGGATTGTTAAGTTACTCTTTACCACAAAGCACGGCTACTGCTGCCGCCAACCTAGGAGAGGTCTAGGACGGGCCTTTTTGAAGATTTAATAGGGGGCCGTTGCGGGTGCGGCAAGATTAAACAAAAAGGCTTATCCCTATATATGAATAGGAGAGTGCCCAGAGAGGAGGTTCTCGGAGTCGTTGCGCAATGGCCACATATCACCTTCACCGAACTCAAGGCGAAGGCGTCTGACACTCTTCAAAAGTTATTGAAGTTTCAGACCAATATATATCAGACCCTCCATAAAGGAGACATACCCCATCCTTGAGCATACCGGGAACGCTCTCAAGAAATATTTCAAGAGAATTATTGGCCGAATAGACATAGTCTCAAGCCCTATATTGTAGCCCCTGTCACATTAGCCGTTCGTATTAATCCTTTATTCAGTTCTTTGGGCCTCTGTAGTAAAATAGGTTTAAAATTATAAAGACGACCGGATAGCTCCAAGTGGTTGCTCTAGACGCTAATAGCAGTAATCAACTTCGTTTCCTCCATCTCGTACACCCGTCCAAGGTACACCATTGTAGGAACTTGTGTATATTTCCCACGTGAATTTGACCTTGACAGCCTGTTCTTCGTTTTATTCTAGGTTAATGCAGGGGTTATCGATTGATGGGCTTGGTCACTTATCTTTAAGCTTCGACAATGACTGACCGAATAGGCGCTATCTACTTTATAAGACTTAGAATGGTTCCTCAGTGGGGACAATCTTTCGTTTCGGGAGGTCTTTGAATCAATTCCAAGTACAAGACAAGTCCATCTATTGCTCATGTTGTATTTCCCCAAAGTTTGTATCATATATATCACGTGATATCTGCCTATCTATGTTGTACGCCATCACTCGCCCTTGAAATTCTAACGACAATCCAGGTATCCTAAAGCCCTTGATGAGGAAGAATAGTTAGCAGGTTGGAACAGAATATTTGTTTAACTAATAGTTCTACTGAGGTCTTAGGAGTCTACTTCTAGACGTCCTCTTCGACTTGGAAGATGTAAGTTAATGTGTTTACTAGCACTTTATAAGTCTCTTTAAAAATCTCATAGCCTCCTAGCCCTCTTCCTCTCAGCCTTGTTTACAGCTAAGACGAGTCTCAATTAGTTCCCGAACCTAATCAGGGCACGAATTAGCGTAGCAAGGTTTTCAGTCCTGTCTGAAGTCGAAGAAATCATCAGTATGGCCTCGTAGGTAGTTTTAACATGTGACACTAGATTTAAGCAAACGACTGAGCGGGGTGGCAATCTGCTAGGTTGTTAATATCTAGTTATATACAATTATCGATGAAAGCTACAACAATGATAGAGTCAAGGTTGGATTGACAGTTAGAGTTGGTAATATTGAACGCATTGTCGAAAAAACTTGTACTTAATAGTTGATCTTACAATTTGACACACCACCCTGGAATTTTATACTGTGTAAAGAGTAATGCCAGATTCGCAATGTGGCGGCATCCAGAAGTTTCTGTTAGGTGATCCTCAGTGGTAAATGCTGTTAACTTCTTTCTTCTGGGCTCCTATTAACCTAGAGTAGCACATACGACTCGAATGGCGATTACATAACTTAAGAGAGTCTTAGCCTACACTCTTGACTAGTAAAACGGAAATGTAGGCTATACATACCGCACTTTGGAGGCCTGACCTCGGTCACAATGACTCTTCCAAAGGTTTTACTTGAATATAGGTAAAATGCAACGATTGTAAATTATATGTGTGAGAACCGGCTACCTTCTGAAAAAGGGTTCTAAAAAGCCTTCTCAGCGAAACTATATATATAAGAAAAATCCAACGCAGATCATCGTACTAAACCTAATCAATACATCCCCCCTGAGGACTTGTCCACTCACTCCGTTTTACTAGATCTTTAGGACGGAGTATAGGGTGGTCAGTTATATGACAGCTAGAAGATCACATATGGCGGCGGGCTTTGCAGCTTCAACTCGTCCGACCTATCTCTGCCGGTCTATAATAATTTATTTACTAAAAACTACCGCTGTTAAGTGATCGCTAACTGTCACTTCTACGTAAGTTTTATGAGGGTAGAGATCGGAATTCGGGGTTATCTAGGAATATGGTTTGCCATGCATTACAGCGATGAAGCCTGGGAGTTTGACGTACGATTTGTTATACCTTTTTGCGGGAAAGAATAAAATTCACCTTAAAAAGGAGAGCCGGATTATTTCTTGCGTCTACACGCTTGCACGAGTTGCGTGCAAACTTAGATATAAACAACTTTTAGATTTTGCCTTTATGAGCCTACGTATAGTCCCCCTTTACAGATATTTAAATTTGTATATGAAGTTGTTGCTTACTATTTCATTACTATAGCTTACAAATTATTATAACAGTATTAAGCCGTATCATACCGTCTACAATGTCTACAGGTTCAATAGGTACATGAGACAAGAGACGGGGATTCAAGAGACGCAATATAGGTCGAATACATGTATCGCAATGGCTATATCGATGATATACTAGATCAATGACGACAGCTATCGGTGAAAGAGGTATATAGGCCGTGGCTTTGCTATACTTCTAGTCACGTGACTCTAGGATATCTGCCCTGATTGGTGCGTCTACAACCACTTCGGCTAATTCGAATAGGTTCTCCCTATGTTGGCAGGGAGTCCACCGAAGGGTCCGAGAATCGACCTGATTCTGAGTTTTCTGAGACTCCCGAGCACGCTCTTTCGAGGGTTGGTGCTCTTGGGGCGGGGTTCTAAGCTCTGGAAGCTTTCTGCTACCTCCTGGTAATTAGCAGATGGAAGCTTAGTCAGACCTCACCAACTACCTAGGTTTGGCCTGGCCCCTTTCGTACTGGGATGATACAGGGGATCCGAGGGCATTTGATTACAAGTGCTGATCAGTCAGGTACCTAAGGGTGCCTAACTTATTTGCTTTGCGTTGATGTGACTTCGGCTAATCTCTCACGACACCTATGTATGTAACCCTACGGAATTTTTTTTTCCTTCGGCATATACTATATACCTGCCACACATATGTTACGCCCTCACAGTTTCCTTCTTGTCTTCGATATCTAGCGTGTTGCATGGGGCTGGCTGAAACATAATGTAGGGTGTTATTCGCCACGACGCTGTATCTCCTCTACCCATAATACCACTCATCTATCAACGAGTGAACAACTCCGTTAAAGCGGCGTTTGAGCTCGCTAGGTTTGTACCGTGGGACCCTGCTTCGTTCACTCGCTGCCCTCCTACGTCATCTATCCACTCAACAGCAAAACGACACGCAGCGCTAGATTCTTCCCACGACGTTATTCTGGACTTAATCGAAAGCGGCAGACGCATGCGTCCCTTGCCCTGCCACCAAGCCGCTTGCCACACAAACGCCRGCATGACGCGGGGCATCGAGGTTAGGTTGGGCATTCCGGCGTGCCATAGACGCATGTCCCGAATGATAATGCTTCCCTTTGGCACGCAGGCTCGGATCGGCGGCGATAGTACTTGGCGGCCCCTGACCAGTGAGGGGATAATGGCACGAGCTGGGAGCTCTTCGACTTGGCCCGATACCTGAACCTGATCATTGAATGTTGTGGTAATATGTGAACCCAACCATACCTCGGTCGCCCCGTTAGACTCGGTCATGTCGACAAGGGGGATGTTGACAACGAAAGAGAATGGGAACGTTGGGTGAGGAAACTCAATATCAGAGTGCACCGGCTGTCTTCCCGTTGGAGCGGCCTTCAATGCTGTGTTCCCACAAGCATAGTGTAGGACGGGGCTAGGGCCCAAAACTGAGGCAAGAATAGATAGAACAAACGGGTTGATCCATACATCTGAGAACATCAATGACTCATCGAGGGGAGGGCCTTGGTTTATGTTGCCGCACCAGACACCGAAGTTGAAGTGCTGATCTGGAATACCGGCCAAGCGGACAGCCTCACAAGCTAGAGTAGTGTTTAGACGATCTAGAGACACGCTGTCCACAGCATTTTCAAGAACAACAATGCCTGATTGGTGTAGATGCTTCAGGGCTCTTGCATTGAGATCCAAGGGGCAAATTCCCGTTTGCCGGGTCTTTTCGGTAATGGCGATTGTTGGGATCGATCTTAATCCTGGTTCTACCATGTTGACTTTTCACGAAAGATGGCAGAGGGACTCTATCAGGCGTTTCCAGATTTTTTGAGACCCCGATTTCTTACTTTGACACGATAGCTTTCAGGCTTCCTGTCGGGGCTGGCGTCACCTCCACCCTAACTACGAGAGCCACTGTACATATAAGTGCCATGTAGGAATATACGCCTACGTAGCTCTTAGTGACACATCGGTGCCCGATGAGAGTCACCACGGTAAGTGTGTGGGGACACCCCTCAGATCGGCTTGATATCACCCCTACTTGATTTTTTGGCTACAAGTAAGCTCATTATTGGCCAACCCACGTGCATTCCAAGCTATTTCTGGCATTCTGAGAAGATGCCTGAGATATCGCAATGTTCGATCAACTGAGAAAATTTTTCTTTGTATTCAGTCCATTGAGAATGGCCATTGGTATCTCAGCACGAAAATAGGTTACGGTTGTTGAGCACCCATTAAACTATATGTATCTATATAAATCTAGTCACTAGGTCAGACGTAATGTGAATTTAGTATTATCAAATTATCACCTTACCTCTTGCTATCATTTCCTATCATAATGGCCACTTTGCAATTCAATCTTGATTGCGCACCTCGAGCTGCAGTCGATCTACTAGGAGCCCTCACCCCTGTCCTCCGGGCTTTGTCGTCTGACGGTGGTCATCCCCTGGCTCTCCTTCAGCTGGAGGCTATTGGCCGCTGTTTCTCCATTAGCGGGCCACTCGCAAGGCAGGTCCCCGATGCCCTCACCAGGTCCGGCTCAGTGAAGCTCGGCAGACTTCAGAGCTTAGTTGGGTGGATGCCAAACGATACAACTACGGCTCTAGCCGAGACTGCGGGTGGACAGGCGTCTGCACTACTGACTCTTGGCCTGGTTGAGATGTTTTGCA